>JAWPHD010012492.1:0-75485 GCA_037043455.1 Cyrtodaria siliqua | reverse complement strand
CGTGTTATACTAATTAATCTTAAGTATGTTGTTTGTTGAATCTGTACATAGCGATGTGACACATTAGGAATTCATAACCAACACGCACAACACAATAAATCGTTCAAACTGACGTATTAGTGCTGCATGCTGATAAGATATTTGCATTACTGATATTGTACGTGTTCGGTATTGATATTGCATTTGTTCGGTATTGATATGTTCGGTGTTGATATTGTATTTGTTCGGTGTTGATATTGTATTTGTTAGGTGTTCGGTTTTATGCTAATTTACGATATTATTAAAACGATTTCGAAATTGTTTCAAACATATTAAAATGACTAGTCCTGCCAGAGTTATTACGAAATGTGCTTCTTGCATAATTAAGATTTTTTTTGCTTGGGTTCGAATCCGGCTCTATAGACGTTTGTGTTTATGGTCGAAAGCATTATTCAGCGAAGTTACCCATAGTGTAGGCATATATTATGGCTAATATCCAAACTCCTGGGATGGTCTTCGAACGGAAGTTATTTTAGCCGTGAATAATTATTATATTTGATATCTTGGCCTGTCGGAAATACCAGCATTAACGAGGGTATTTAGAAATAACATAAAGTGTGGTAATCCAGACAACCATTGTTTATAGATCATATTCATATATATTTTTTTTAAATATTTAAGCATACATCTCCTTTAAATACGCACTAACTAATACTTGATATATCTAAGTACACATCTTTTCATTAGTGTCGTTTGAATATGTAAAGTGTACGACTTACCACATTTTAAGGGTTTAACGCAACACAGCTGTAGCATTTTTATGATTTATATGCAGTTACAACAGTGTTGTTTGAACTCCCGATTTATTCCAAGCAAACTTGAAAACACATTAGCACCGGAATACTGATGTCGAATACTAAAGCCTTACAGGAGTCTGCAGAGATGTGACAATTATGTTTACGTCATAGAAAAATCTCGATTCTATTATGCCCTATCCGGTATTGTCTACTTTGTGAAGGCACATTCGTTATACTACTGTAAATGAATTTGACAGACAGACATATTTGACAGGCATCTTAACCTTACATTACTGTAAATGAAGGATGGCAGAGGCAACGGAGAGTTCACTAAACTGATTATCGAAACACGCAACAGTTGCGCAAATGCTTTGTATTGTGTCGGTGGAGCAAACACATAAACATGAGAGCAATCATAAACAGTTATTTATTTATACTAAAATGTTATCAGTTTTAAAATGCAGCTATTGGAATTTTAATGCATTTCTCAGCATTACCATTATACCAGTATAATAACATTCGCCAAATAGTATATATGTGTATCGTATGAAATATAAAAAGAGTATGAAGGAGAAATTTGGAAATCGCCAAACACGACAATATAAACAATATTGCAGTTTCGGTTTGATTGAGACCGTTCATGAACGGTAGTGAAACATGCTTGCTACCGTTCATGCCTTCCAGCCCGTGTTGAGCAGGCTCCATATTTAAAATGTCAATAGTACAAACATGTTAGCAGTTTCTAAGATGGTAGGCATATAAACATGGTGAACATTAGTTCAGCATTTGAACGTTGTTACAGTTGTAATCTCCGACTGACTGTAGTGTGAACGAAGGCACGAACGATAACTCTACGTCACATGACGGGACTAGGTGAACATGGAACCTTCAGTGTGATGTTTTCATACTATTCCATGCATGGCCAGCGACGTATGAACCCAGCTTTAACAAAATAATTTGCCCTAAGCGAAAAGACATTGGGCGAAATAAACAAAGAGCTGATCAATCCTGAATGTAAACGGAAAGTTACTTCTATGAGAGTGACATAGGGTTTAATACTTACCTTTCCCTTAAAATAACACGTAATGTCTCTTTACAACTCCTCGTATAATGTAATGGAAGAGGCAGCATTGCACTGGTTATGGAGGCAGCATTGCACTGGTTATGTAGCATTACTGTAATGGAAGAGGCAGCATTGCACTGGTTATGTAGCATTACTGTAATGGAAGAGGCAGCATTGCACTGGTTATGTAGCATTACTGTAATGGAAGAGGCAGCATTGCACTGGTTATGTAGCATTACTGTAATGGAAGAGGCAGCATTGCACTGGTTATGTAGCATTACTGTAATGGAAGAGGCAGCATTGCACTGGTTATGTAGCATTACTGTAATGGAAGAGGCAGCATTGCACTGGTTATGTAGCATTAATGTAATGGAAGAGGCAGCATTGCACTGGTTATGTAGCATTACTGTAATGGAAGAGGCAGCATTGCACTGGTTATGTAGCATTACTGTAATGGAAGAGGCAGCATTGCACTGGTTATTGAGGCAGCATTGCACTGGTTATGGAGGCAGCATTGCACTGGTTATGTAGCATTACTGTAATGGAAGAGGCAGCATTGCACTGGTTATGGAGGCAGCATTGCACTGGTTATGTAGCATTACTGTAATGGAAGAGGCAGCATTGCACTGGTTATGTAGCATTACTGTAATGGAAGAGGCAGCATTGCACTGGTTATGTAGCATTACTGTAATGGAAGAGGCAGCATTGCACTGGTTATGTAGCATTACTGTAATGGAAGAGGCAACATTGCACTGGTTATGCAGCATTACTGTAATGGAAGAGGCAGCATTGCACTGGTTATGTAGCATTACTGTAATGGAAGAGGCAGCATTGCACTGGTTATGTAGCATTACTGTAATGGAAGAGGCAGCATTGCACTGGTTATGTAGCATTACTGTAATGGAAGAGGCAGCATTGCACTGGTTATGTAGCATTACTGTAATGGAAGAGGCAGCATTGCACTGGTTATGTAGCATTACTGTAATGGAAGAGGCAGCATTGCACTGGTTATGGAGGCAGCATTGCACTGGTTATGTAGCATTACTGTAATGGAAGAGGCAGCATTGCGCTGGTTATGTAGCATTACTGTAATGGAAGAGGCAGCATTGCACTGGTTATGTAGCATTAATGTAATGGAAGAGGCAGCATTGCACTGGTTATGTAGCATTACTGTAATGGAAGAGGCAGCATTGCACTGGTTATGTAGCATTACTGTAATGGAAGAGGCAGCATTGCACTGGTTATGTAGCATTACTGTAATGGAAGAAGCAGCATTGCACTGGTTATGTAGCATTAATGTAATGGAAGAGGCAGCATTGCACTGGTTATGTAGCATTACTGTAATGGAAGAGGCAGCATTGCACTGGTTATGTAGCATTACTGTAATGGAAGAGGCAGCATTGCACTGGTTATGTAGCATTACTGTAATGGAAGAGGCAGCATTGCACTGGTTATGTAGCATTACTGTAATGGAAGAGGCAGCATTGCACTGGTTATGTAGCATTACCTTTCTCTCGCTTAACGATCTCCATAAAGCATAGCTGTTACATATTGTGACTTTCACGTGGTACGTTTTCAACTGTATAATATTCGTATTACATTTGTGTGTGTGTGTGTGTGAGAGAGAGAGAGAGAGAGATCACTGCTTTTCGTTTCGTAATTTGAAATAGGGAATCCAAAAAACATGTGTTTTAGTTCTGCTGATAGAGTAGTTAAAATGTACTGTTTGTTTGACGTCAATGTTTTAGTTTGGTTACTCGAATAGTACTAATTAGTATACTCCATCCACCGCTGCGGATGTTGTTTCCGCGCATATATCTCAGTGCAACGTTTTAAGGATGGAATAGAAGAAAAGCAAAACAAATTTCAATCTGTTTACTGGATTCCTAAATTGCACAAACAGCCTTATCAATACAGTTTTATTTATAATAGTGCTTGCACCACTGTAGCGCCGCATACAGCTCCTGTCCCATCATCATCATCATTATCATCATCATCATTATCATCATCAACATCATCATTATCATTATCATCATCATCATCATCATCATCATCATCATCATCATCATCAATATCATCATCATCATCATCATCATCATTATCATCATCAACATCATCATCATCATCATCATCATCACCATCATCGAAGGATGAACCTACTGTTACCTATTGTTACTGATGCTCAACGAATGTTAAGTACTGTAAGATATTGAGCATGCGGTGTACAATTTGGTCGTAGCGCCACCTATACTGAACTATTTACCTAGTTGGTGTCATATGACATTAATCAAAAGGCTTCTGGAAGAAGCTATTCATCAAAAATTTGATGTCGTTGAGATACATCTGTACATAACGCATAAATAGTCATGATGATCATTTCGACACCACATATGGTGATGTTAAGGTTGTACTGAATAAAAGTGACTGTGAGTATAACAATCATTATCGGAAGTGGGAGCACTTTGCGTCAAGAAGAAAGACCCATTTTAAAGTTGATGTGTTCCTCCGACGCATAGAGCTCCCTATGCGGCAAGGCCTGACGTATACAGCTCCCTGGGAGCTCTATGCGTCAGGACGCAACGCATATGGCTCCTCGGGAGCTATATGCGTCGGGAGCTCTATGCGGTCTACACACCACTACAAACATTTCCAAGCGTTCATTTATTATCTTCTCGTCAACAATATTGTGCTAAATCTTATGACAACTCCTCTGGAAACAAGTTATTTTGATCCATTAAACATTCAGGAAACGTCCTTGATTCGTTACCCATGTTTTTCTTAGCGATTTGTCTATTCATGAAGCCTCGTTTGTTAGATGAAATAGCCTGGTCGAGATTTCCGTTTTTACACCGTCCCTTCTTTTTGGGATGAAAATAGGGTAAGAGTGAACTTGGTGCACCTCAGAACCTTGTTTGAACTCCCAATCGGTATTTTTGGCACTCAGGCAATTCAAAGGTAGAACTCATTATTTCATATATGTTTCGGATGCCGCATACGTTTTTTCTATTTTCCACTGTTGTTTGTTTTGCTTGGGTGTTTTGGTTGGCTTGCTACATTTCCTGTTCGTTCAAGCTTTATAACTACTTTCGCTTTTTCTTCAAAATCCGTAAACTTGTTTAATTCTATAAGGTTGGCATCGTCGTCTAAACTGTTAACAGTGATTCGATATGACTTAGTTTTATATTGCACACCGGAAGTTGATTCATGAAACTACAAACTAAACGTGTCAATACAACTGAAACCATTGTGTCAGATGAGCTTGTCCAACGTTCTATAAAAACGATATTAATTCTGGATGCAATGCGACTGACAAGCTAGTCGTCCTCTGCAAACACAATGAGTCCCTACAGACAGTTTTAGTTATCAACGTCTTGTGTTCATGTGTATAACATTGTATGTACCAAAAATAAAGAAGAAGTAAAAGAAGCAAAAGCAGAAGAAGAAGAAGAAGAAGAAGAAGAAGAAGAAGAAGAAGAAGAAGAAGTAATATGAAAATAACACAATATTGATTTGTCTGTAAAGAGAGTTATATTAAAACGTGTGCAAGAGATTATTGGATTTGTCTGAGACATATTACTTGATCGTAGTCAAAACAATGGGTCCAAAGTTGCTAATCAATAAACTTTGTATTGTATACTTCTATATGTGTTCGATATAATTTGTTTCATTGACATTTTGCATCAAACTGTTGTAAACTATATATATATATAGACATCGATTGAATTCGTTCGGTATAGTTTCATACAGTGAAAATGTTGAATTGGCGAGAAATGGTTGTGTTTCGACATCTGAAGTCATGAAAACATGAAAGGCGACAAAAAAACAATGTTTTGGGAGATGTCTGATCATCGGGTATCATTAAATCAGAGGTTCGGTCAAACGGACCATGTGTTTCTTTTATTATATTTGCAGAAAGCCTATCTCGATGTACATGGAACCTGGCTTGCTCATTCCTGTTAGGCGCCATATAACCTTTCATGTGTTGGCGCGCCTTAAAACCCCAATTCAATTCAATTCAATTTAATAATAATAATAATAATAATAATAATAATAATAATAATACTCTTTAGTTATAGAGTACAACATATATCACTCACAGCCAGACTCACATAAGATAAATCACTGCTTTACAAGTAAATCACGTCTAAACTTGCAAGTATAAAGAACACACTATTGTACATTGTGCTATTGATAGTAAAATTAAGTAGCTTTGTTTGTTTGTTTTTATGGTGTTTTACGTCATTTTCAACACATGTAAGGTTATATATGACGGTCGATTTTTTGTGGTGGAGGCAGACCACTCACTTTTCCTGGGTGGAACCATTACTGTACACCTCCCACCATCCGTAAGAATCGACACTTTCTCACTCACAAATCGAGCTCCCTGTGTGATTCGACCCTCAGCGATCAGAGGCGATACGGTAGAACGCAACGTCGTTAACCCCTCGTCCACGAAGACGCACTGCTTTATTACAATAAATAACAACTCGTAGTGATAATATATAACGCTTGTTTGAAAGTTGAGCAGTTCTTAATGACTTTTCTGTAAATCTTGAACTCATTACGTAAACATAAGGTCCCAAAACACAGGGAATCTGTATTATGTTGCCCTATATGAATACAGTTTACTGGGCTATTCCGAACAGGAAGTTTCCAAGCTAAACGTTATGTTTTATGAAGCACAGTCATTTACCTACACAAAATCGTACAAAATATGGTATGTTGACCAGGCTTTTTTAATGTGAGTGGTCCAAACTCTGGAGTTAAAGCCTAAAATATTGCAATGGATGACCCATTGAAATATTTTGGGTTTTAACTCCAGTAGTCCAAACTGTGGAGTTAAAACCCAGCATATTGAAATGGATGAGCCATTGCAATACGTTGGGCTTTAACTCCAGAGTTTAGACCAGAATGCCTACTCTTCTTCAATACCCAACTATCATATTGTGGCGGCAGTGTCGTCTAATAGCTGCACATCCAATTTCATCTTACTTGCAACAACAATATTAACATTTGTCAGCAATTATTCAAAGTATTCAAAACCGAAGGACACAATACTACTTGTTATGGCGCAACAATTATCAAGGGAGCTAACTGTGGTGAGACCAGAAGGCGACATTTATCCGATATCAAATAGTATTACAGCTCAGGCATTATCTTCGCGCGAAATTTTAGTGGAAATTTGATGGGTTATATAAATATACAACAAAACATGTGTGTAAAGTAATCATTTGTTTTTATGTTCTTTTTGAGCTCGTCAATTACATGCAAACACATATTCAGATGTTTGGATTAAATATAAATTCGGACACGTTTTAAAATAGTCTCGGCACGAAATCTAGCCTCGGGTGGCAGTAGATGCAGATGGCGGAAAATAGACGGAATAACTGCATTTGCATATTGCCTTAATTTGAGTGGTTTTGGGTTTGGCTTTTTGTAGTCAATAATATATGTTTGATTGTGTTTGGCTACGTGTACCGGGGGAAATATTAATTAGTTGTGCCCTGTACTAATTTGAGTAAATGGCCTTTGTATTTATTAATAGTTAGTTTAAAACGTATGCAGTTTCAAGCATTTAGGTAGAAAATGATTTTGTTTGTGTATTGTGCCTTCACACAATTATGATTTGTCCCAAATGCATGTCTATTATGGCGCCTTATTCTAGTACATGGTATATTTCTCGAGTAATCGATTTTTATGGGAACGGTTACCAATAGTTGTTAATATTGCTTCAGTTTTTTAAGATAAACATCACATTGTCTTCTCAATTCTAGTATTTTGCGTTCTCGCATGACAAAATCGTCTTCCGACTTAAGTGTAAGAGATAAAACATCGGCAAATGTATATGATCGAAGATTGTTTTCGGCGAAGTTGATGCACTGCATCAATTTGTTAATGGTGTCACTTTTCACAAGTAATCAAGTGTGCGGTTTGTCTAGATGCGGAGATGAAGTGATAAATCAACCTAAACGCTCTCCCAATGGTTTCTTTGATATAAATTGTGTTAGATACTGTGTGAGCTGGAGGTAGAGATATACGACATTCTAATACAGCAAGTGCATAGTTTATATTTGCTTTAGTCTAAACATTCTTGTAAAAAGACATACTGCTACCTACATATATCTTTTATTCAGCAAAGTAAGACCCATGAGGATACAAAACATATATACAAGGTTGACAGCAGGTACGTGCAATAGTTATGTGTACTTATGCAAAAGTAGTGTTTCAACCTCAAACGATATATAATTAAAAAGCTTTGGAAAGTAACAATTCAAGAAATATTTTAATTCATGTATGTATTATTATTATTAATACATTTTAAACAGTTTTTAATCGCATAATATATGCGGTGATGATGACAGTCATTTAAATCCTAAATAACTTTATTTCACCTTTTATAGAAAACATCAGATAAACTATAATAACATTTGAAATCTTTGTTAAAAAGAAAACAGAACAAAACAAAAACAACTTTAAGTTAACTCGTCTTAATATTAAAGAGTAAGTTTCATATATTTTAATGCTGAAATATATTTTGTACACTAATTACTATTATCTAACATATTTAGCCCTCTTATCGCAAAGGCTTTAAAAACAAAGACACTCAGATTTTTTATAATTTGTGATTTTCACTTTTATAAGTTCCATAAATTTAAACATACTTGGTCTTTTCCAATAATATATCTTTATATACTTTTCTCTTAGCTCATTATATAATGAACATTCAATAACAAAGTGATACTCATCTTCTAGTTTTGCACATGTGATATATTTACGTTTACTAATAAGTATTGGTATGCTATTCGGCTTATGCCTTCTCAACATATACTGTGGATAATATGATATGTAAGATGCATGCTATAACTTTTAGACGCACTCAATAGTTATTTTTTATAAAATGAAATGGAATCGTTTTGTTGCAGCTCCATTTAATATAAGAATTAAATGAATGAATGTATTACTTTGTACAACGTTTGACCTCGATATATTAGGTGAAATGTCATTGCTTTTGAACTATGAATGATCGTTCTGTATGCATGAGGTTTCACCAAAATTGAATATATAGTGCTTAAACAAACTAACTATGAACGAAATGTAGATCTACTTGAATAATATATGTTCACATACTATTCTGAAATATTTTAATCGATTTTCAGAAATAGATTAGGACTAACGTTTGTTTATATCCATTAGCCATTCTATACTAATCCCGTTCTTTCGTGTCTCATGCAGATCGAGAAATTAATATACAGTAGCTATAGGGCTTGTATTTACATAAATATATACTAGCACATGTAGCTAGTGTAATATGCCCGGGAATCGCACCGCCCGCATTGCTTTGACAATACCGAGAGTTTAAGGCGGATAATTTCCTGTAATGCCGGCGAGCGATCAAAATTGCAAGAATTAAGGTAGGTGTTCAACATTGTGCACGATTGTGTTTGTATTTAAACATGTTTTTCAAAAATCGGAGTATTTCATGTGCTAGCCAAATGATCAAAGCGACCATTCCCAGAATTTGGGCATCGACCATCTACGCATCTTTGAGAAATCCTTTCTGCCGTATGCAATTTATTTGTGGGTGAAGAATCGCACAACACATGTAGATGCTATTGTTTTTAATATTCAGACCTTTACATTATCTTGTGAATTTCACAGCCGTAGCTATAGATATCTGACGTACATCTGCAAATTTCTAGACACAAATATGGTAAATTGAAGAAGATGTATCGCAAAAAATGCAAGGCAATACAGGCGTGCAACCTATACTTCAGGCGTGCTATGGAATAAGAACAATCTCAAGGTGAACATATTCGTCGTTTTGAGAGATGTTTATTTATGATATACTATCACATCATTATAATTATTGTTTAAATACGCATTAACCAACACTCGATAACATCTAAATATCATAACTTACCTGAAGAAAAACATAACTGTCCTGTCTGAGAATCGCAAGTTCGGCACTTGAAAGAAACAACAATACGCATGGAAGCCAAATATAGTGAAATCAATTATGTGAACCTCTCTTTTAATATTTAAACATCGGTCTAATTCAACTGAACATACATGTATGTCTAGATGTTCTATTCAATTAAACCATTTTGTCAAAGCCGAGAATGTCTTGCGCTAATGAACCAAAGCGACCGTTCACAGAATGTGGACATCGACACTCTTCGTACTCATTGTACCTAAAAAGAAATAACATTACACAGGACCAATAACCACTGACTTTCATTTTGGCAGAGTTATGCCCATTTTCATAAAAGTTTAACCTGCAACCTAACCAAGCTCATAACTTGCCATAACTTAAAAGGCACTTGACCTATGTTCATGAAACTTCACACACATAATCAAAATTACACAAGGAATGTTATTATTACCCATGACCAATAACTCTGATTTTCGTTTCATTTGAGTTATGCCCCTGAATTTGAATTTCGACTGAGTTATAAACACGCGATTCACAACCAATGCTGTTGACCGAAATAGAACATAATTCATAATACTCCACTTTTAATTAGCATTTAGATTCCAGTCAAAGTGTAATTATCATATTAGTCCATTTGCTGAAATTGGTATAGAACATAAAATATACGCCTCGATAAAAAAATAAATTATTTATTTCACGAAGATAAAACTCTTTAAGATAATGCAAATACTTGCACACCACTTACATTCATTGAGGCCTTCTAATAACAACAGCAACAATAATAAACAACACTACTGAATGAATACATGCACAAAGCAATCGTTTTATGTTACATGCTGGCATACAAAACAAGTAAGCACTGTTAACACAACTTTGTGCAGAACACCTGTTATCATGAAATATAAGAAGTCCGTGAAGTTAGCACACCGCTCAGCAATCAACATTCAGCTCAACCAAATGCTGATCTGGCTCAGCATGCTAGCGCGACATTCCAGATCAGCATTCGATTTATTTGAGTTAAAGTCAATGCTGATCTGGCTCAGCACTCTAGCGCAGCATACCAGATCAGCATTCGATTTATTTGAGGTAAAGTCAATGCTGATCTGGCTCAGCACTCTAGCGCAGCATACCAGATCAGCATTCGTTATATTTGATTTTAAGTCAATGCTGATGATCAGCATGCTAGCTCGACATTACAGATCAGCATTCGATTTATTTGATTTTAAGTCACGCACCCAAATATAAATAGTTTATAATTATATTTGAAAGCATAAACAGAAACAAAAGTGCTGATTTTTTTTCTGGAATTGCACTTACCAAACATAATCACAGAAATATTCCTGTCCTGCGAAAAAGGATGATTATTAAATCAAGTTGAATCTAAAGCACATTTTGGAAAAATGACATGCTATCAATAAATAAATGTACTTATCTATGTCGATGTGTACTACGAATTTTGATCAAATTTCGAAAAAGTTACGTTAATAAAAGTATGTCCAAAGTGATCAGTCATTCGGATGAAGCTTCGATCCTAACCGAGATCAAATCAAATAAACTATTATCCATGCATGCCCAGTAGTCCAGACTCTAATTGTTTATATGCATTAACGGATGCATGATATATGAACCTTAGTAATACACACGCACAAATCAATGTACATATTTTAATAGTGTTTTCTGTCCGTATTAGTAGATTAAGGAATGTCTAACTATTCATAAAGGTACACTCGGCAGGCTTGAGGTATTTATCTTACTATGTTTAAAGTGACGCACGGAAATAATTAAGTGTTTATTAGGCATTAAAATTAGCACGACCCACGAAGAGAGAGTAGCGAGCGCAGTAGGGGAAGTGTACCAGACTACTTGTTGAGCGCTAACCATTGTTTTTCTTCAAATTATTGGGGAAGGGACCAAAGCATACTCTGTCCCCCCCCCCAACCCCACCCCACTCCACCCCACCACCACCACCACCACCACCACCGGCTCCTACGCCTATGTATTTATTTTAGTTTTAGTTGTTAATTTGTTATTGACATATCGAGTAAATACCTTCCATGTTTTACACTATGTCGCGTTTAACTAGAGTAAGTTCGCATTAGACCTAAACTAGACAGACCATAGTTAAACTATAGTTAGTGAACGAAGTCTTTCAGTATCATCTACTTGAATATATTTAAATAAGGGTGAAATATTTACAGGGGCGTAGCTTTCTATAGGCCGTGTAGGCCGCGGCCTACACTTTTTTTCTGAGAAATCGAAAAAATAAAAATGCCAAAAATGCACTTTGAATGTTTTCAGCTTCTTTTTAGTTATAAGATATATAATTTACGGTAATAAGTAAGGATATTGATGCTCTTATAGACATATTAACCGGTACGAAATATACGCCAAAACGCACCTCCGACAGTCTAGCTGAAAACAATTTTTCGGGGCAGCATGCCCCCGGACCCCCCTAGAACTCGGCCTACACTCATATTCAGCCAAGCTACGCCCCTGATTTAGGATTTTTCAAGTTAACTTCGTTTACCTATGTTATTGGTGATATAGGATGTTGTTAAGTATAGATATATCGCTGAAATATGACCATGATTTGCAATTATGCAAGTTATAAGTTAAATATAAAAACAAACGGGAAGCCGCGAATTTAAAGGATAACATTGTTTACCATGTGTCCCGTAAACACCTGCTTATGTAATGTGCTGGATGACCTTAACCTTCCAATGCTCTAATAAAAGGCAAACTATTTGTACCATATTCTTGATTAGTAGCCATAGGCTGATATAAAACAAAAACATGTAATTGTCTCTTTTTGTATAACTAGGTTAAAATGATACTTATTTAGACGTGAATTATACAGGCGAACATGAAACCAAATCAATACGATGCAATTATCTGCGAAACATAAAAAGATGGATTATTTAGATAATTGAATACCTTAATCTGGCAAGAAAAAGCGCGGCATCACAGAGAGAAGCAAACTGAATAACGAAGCCACGACACTCCATAATCGTCTTGGTAACGACTTGTTTTTGTGCGACATGAAACACACTTGCCTTTATGAAAGGAAATACAGACAATGACGGGTTTTTTTAAGCGTAAGATAGCTACCAAGATAGAAAAATCGATTGATGATCTGGACAAAAAGCTATATCATAATAATAGATCAAGTCACGATGGATTTAAAGATATTGGGAAGAAAGTTGTCAAAGATATAAATTGATTATAAGGTGCACACTCGAACGTTTTTGTCCTACCAGACACATTTTCCCCAAACCGCAAAACCTTAGAACTCACTTCCCTATACACACTTCTGACTCTCTTCTTATGTGTTGGTGGTGTTGCCATAGTTTCTCAATTTTTGTTTTAATAATACTGATTATGAAGCCATATTACAAAAATGTATAGTTGTGTTTTTGTTGACGCTTCTCTGTCTGTTGATATTATTGTATCATGCGATCATGAACTTATAGAACGAATCCGTTTTTATTGGTATTCGTGAAGTTATGCATGCAATATGCTTTCTTATTAAACAACAACTTGTTTACTGGAATATATTTATTTTGATAAAGGTGTGTTTCGTTGACATTATATTCTATTAAATGCAATGTTCTTTTGAAAACGGTGTTTTAACGGATAACATTCCTCTATACATAAGCATTGTTAAGAAGTAAGACAATGTTGTTCTTCATACAGAAAAATTGACATTTATTGTTGGTTCATGTCCGCTCTCATTGTTTTTTGTCTTTTTGAAAAAGGCGATTTATTAGCTATATATAAATGGCATCATGTTATTTTCGTTATATATGGGGTTTTTTTTAAATATAAAACTGTAACCTGTACAACAATTGCGACATGTTTCTTATCATAATTACGACGATTTTTGTCAGTAGTGTTATTACATGCTGATCTTTTGGTATCATCATTTCTACTCACTATGAACACCGCTCAGTAAGTCAGTGCTAGTGGGACTAAGGGCTGCTGACTCTTAAATTACCTCTCACGAACAGAACTTTATAAAACCGAGTCTGCTGCTCTCTCCTCTTGTTTGTGTTTATTGTATTCGAAAAAATCACTTTATTATATTTATTGTATAGTAGTTGAATACTGGGCTTGTTCTTCCATAAATTACACCGATTGCAGCATTTTTGTATAGAGCATTTCCGTATAGATCTGTTAAAATACACAAACATGTGTTAATTAAGAGAATTACGCACTTTCTAAAGAAAGAATGATACTAAAGAGAAACGTATGAGAGTATGTTTACGGCAATGTAATGTTGGACTTGACCAACCGCACAATCAGTGAAATAAAGAATGTTTACCCTGTTTCACATTGTTATCTTTTTATTTATATTGTTTAACTTGGCATGATTATTTAACGTTTTCAAGAGATGAGTTGTTATTGCATTACAAGATATTTGTCTCGGTTGGAATGTTCTTATAAAAATCGATATGGTGAAAGAGAGGGTTGAGCACAGTCTTAATATTGGGCCAATAGCCTTGCCTATAAAGAAAACAAGGTGTATAAAATCAATTATGTCTGAAACAAAACTTATTGTTTCCTCCGTTTGTATTTGTTTTATAAGGGTCATCCAGGGCAATACTCTCACTATTTAAGATATTATGCAAATAGTATTATGTTATGATTATGCTTTGAGTGCCTCGTCCTATATTGGAATGTATGTTTGTAATAATGGTGTAAGAATGTATTAAGGTCTGTTATTATTATTAGCAGTAGAAGTGTATATTTGTGCGTAAGTAATAAGGATAACATCCCTGGTCATTGCTTTCATTTTAGTAGGTTGATCACATATAAAACAGTCCCTAAGTAAAACATTATAGTATGATGTCCTGTCAAACCAGTAAGCCTTTTTTGCCACTGACCGTTCCAAGGCGGTAGCCCTATTGTCAAACCTTTTGTGTTTGTGATGTCTTATTTGACCTTTTATTCATCTTTAAATGTGTTCTTTGTTTCTGTGTGTGTTTGTGGTTGACTGTCGTCCTTGAATGCTGCTTTACTGGTTCGATTTTTATATCTATAATTAAGTAAGTAAATAAGTAAATTGTTTATTATAGTGACATGTGTACAAGTATCAACATAATTTTCAAATATATAACATGGATATTACACCCGGTCCAATGGACCAATAAGTCACCTTTGCAAACGTTTCATATAATTAACGTGATATACTAAAAATATATACAAAAGTCTATTATTTACAAAATCTACGCTCCGGATATCATACTCATATCAATTTAAGTTAAATATAAAATGCGAGAATATGAAACAGAAATATAATTATTATAAATGGCAGTAAGATTAAGTGCCAAGTATTCTATATTTACCTAAGATTTTGCCATCCAGAATTCCATAACCATTCATAAGTCGTCCAGAATAAACAACCTATATTTGTTTGGTCAGTGATGAGATACCTAACTCATCTACGTGAACATCCCATTTTTTCAAACATATACTAGTTTCAGAATGAAAAATTACAAAACAATAACGACATTTTCCTCCAATGTCATGAAGATACACGCTTTTTTAAATATTCAACAAAAACTCCAGAATGACTTGCAAGAACCCGTATAAGAAAAGAAGAGTCCTGAGATCATTTGTGTTTTTGTTATTGGTGGTGGTTGTTAACATATTGTACTTAAGGGAAATCATTCAATGTATAGTAATATTTGACATAAATATCTGTGTTTAAGTAACATCATTTGAAGTATAAAAAACTCTCAAAACATCACTGCAGTTCAGAAAGAAACTGTAAGTTGATAATGTTCTGCGTCAAGTTTTTACCGTTGTGTGCAAACTGTAATTTTTTAAATTATGTAAAATTATTCTGATCATGTACACATTATTCTGATTATATACACATTATACTGATTATGTACACATTATACCGATTATATACGCATTATTCTGATTATATACACATTATACTGCTTATGTACACATTATACCGATTATATACGCATTATTCTGATTATGTACACATTATACCGATTATATACGCATTATTCTGATTATGTACACATTATACTGATTATATAAACACTATTCTGATTATGTACACATTATTCTGAGTATGTACACATTATTCTGTACACATTATACCGATTATGTACACATTATACCGATTATGTACACATTATTCTGAGTATGTACACATTATACTGAGTATATACACATTATTCTGAATATGTACACATTATTCTGATTATGTACACATTATACTGATTATGCACACGTTATTCTGATTATGTACACATTATTCTCATTATCTACACGTTATTCTGATTAGGTATACATATTATTCTGAGTATGTATACATTTGCTGATTATGTACACATTATACTGAGTATGTAAACATTATTCTGATTATGTACATATTATACTGAGTATGTACACATTATTCTGATTAGGTACATATTATACTGAGTATGTACACAGTATTCTGATGATGTACACATTATACTGATTATGTACACATTTCATCAAACAAAAGTTTGTAAAAACAAATCAAAAATAGCGCAGTTTTGATTAGATTTCTTTCAGTTGGACAGTCATAAGCACGTAAATATTCATCCCCTCCCTAATTCCTACTACATTTACTGAGATAAATTATCGGCCATATTAAAAAACTACTTTTTCTCTTAACTTTACATTCATAGGAAAACCAAAGAACTTTTCAATTTCTTATTTCATATTAGAAACGAGACCAACTGACAGCTGCATTGATTATTACAGAACAACAATTTTGCACAAAAGCATAGATATCGACATTGTCCGCAGAATAATTTTATATTTCCAAACAGAATTAATCGATTATTCTATTATTGCAATGTTAATATATCCACCAAGCCTTTCTATGTATGGGAGATCATTCTTATCATTAATACTATTATAGTCTTGCCAGGAAAATGACTCAACAATCCCTATTGCTAAAGAGTCTGATACAAAATTATATAACTGAGCTAGTACTGATCAAAATATAACACGTAAAAAATAGCAAAAGCAACACAATTTTAGAAGTGTTGTAGATACAACTGACAACATTGCTGCCATGTCTCTGTCATACCTTGCCGTCAAACCATGTTGCTTATAATGCTGTTAGTCAATAAAATCACCTTCAAAGTAGAGAGCATGTACACGATCATTATCGAAGTGAATAGAGAGAAAGGCGCAATACTGACTGACTCTTATAATTTGTATTATCCCGAAGTACTGTAATGCTATTATAGTTGTATGGTGGAGGGCTCAAAAGTATCAAATTATTGGTACACACTGGAAACTGTATTAGGCTTAGTATGCACACAACGGCTAAGAAGGAGGCATGAGCGTTTAGGAAAAATGTGTTGTTTCTTGCATTATATAGATAGATGAGTATAAAAGATGGTATAGTAATGTTGTGAAAGGACTCAACCTCTTGACAATGTTGATGCTCCCAATACAATAGTTGTGTGCAACTTTTAATAAAAAGAAGATGCATGTACTTTTGTGATAATTTAAATTAGATATAGAATTCGAAACAAACAACAATTACAATTATAAATAAAAGGCAAGGTATGTGACATCACGAACATAAAAGGGTTGACAATAGGGCTACTGCCTTGGAACGGCCGGTGGCAAAAAGAACTCTGGGGCAATGTTGCACCAAACCGCGCTCTTATCCGATTGTTATTCCAGTAAAACTTGACAATGTAAATAAGCAAATCCTCGCCTTGCTATATCCTCTAATAAACAAGGCGGCATTAATAAGCAATATTAGTATATCAATAAGATGATTATGTATCTATGAATATAAAACGCTTACAACGCGAAAACGCATGTACTGAATGACTTTGCAGAAGTCAGAGCAACAAAAGGAAAAACAAGTGCCCGTCAAGACAAACATCAAACGTCACCGTCCTCTTAGGACTTAGGTAAACGTCATCATAGAGTCCACAATATGTGCGGTCCTCGCATAATCAAAGAGGAAAGCATAGTGTCGAACTGAAATGGGTCAACCACTAATGCAGTGCGTTTCAAAATGATAGGGTCATAACCTCTTTTGATAAACGTGTTAACAAATTTCATAAAGACTGTATGATCGTGATTATGACCAAGCATGTGTGGTGGACCCATTTACAGTTCGCCACAATGCTTTCCTCTTTGATTGTGCGATGACCGGACAGGCTGTGGACCCTACGATGACTACCGAAAGTCCAAAAGGACGGTGACGCTTGATGTTTGTCTGAAGTCTTGTCTTGTCGTGTCCTCAGTGGTTTATTCTGTTGTTGCTCTGGCTTCTGCCAAGTCAATGAGTTCTTTGTGGCTGTTTGGCTATTGTTGCTTTGTATTTATATATACACGAGCATCTTTGTGTTTTACTTATATTGCCTATTAATGCTGCCTTGTTGGTTAGAGAATAGTTCATGGCGGGGATTTCTTTGTTTACACTGTCCTGTTTTATTGGGTTGACAGTAGGGTAAGTGTGAGGTTTGGTGCACCCTAGAACCTGGTTTAAACCCCCAGCGGCCTGTTTTTGCCACTGACCGTTCCAAGGCGGTAGCTCTATTGTCAACCCTTTTGTGTTTGTGATGTCTTATTCGGCATGTTATTCATCTTTAAGTTTGTTCTTTGTTTCTGTGTGTGTTTGTGGTTGACTGACGTCCTTGAATGCTGCTTTTCCTGTTATCTATATTGAAGGTTATAGGCTGACATCCTGAATATATTCCAACTAATAGCACTGGATGATAGACCACATGATATTCCAATTAATAGCATTGAATGACAGGATATTCCAACTAATAGCATTGGATGATAGACCACAAGATATTCCAACTAATAGCATTGGATGACAGACCACACGATAGTCCAACTAATAGCATTGGATGACAGACCACAAGATATTCCAACTAATAGCATTGGATGATAGACCATACGATATTCCAACTAATAACATTGGATGATAGACCATAAAATATTCCAACTAATAGCATTGGATGACAGACTACAAGATATTCCAACTAATAACATTGGATGACAGACTACAAGATCTTCTAACTAATAGCATTGGATGACAGACCACAAGATATTTCAACTAATAGCATTGGATGACAGACCATACGATATTCCAACTAATAACATTGGATGATAGACCATAAAATATTCCAACTAATAGCATTGGATGATAGACCATAAGATATTCCAGCTAATAGCACTGGATTAGAGACCACACGGTATTCCAACTAATAGCATTGGATGACAGACCACACGATATTCCAACTAATAGCATTTGATGATAGACCATACGATATTCCAACTAATAACATTGGATTAGAGACCACACGGTATTCCAACTAATAGCATTGGATGACAGACCACACGATATTCCAACTAATAGCATTGGATGATAGACCATACGATATTCCAACTAATAGCATTGGATGACAGACCACACGGTATTCCAACTAATAGCATTGGATGATAGACCATAAGATATTCCAGCTAATAGCACTGGATTAGAGACCACACGGTATTCCAACTAATAGCATTGGATGACAGACCACACGATATTCCAACTAATAACATTGGATGATAGACCATAAAATATTCCAACTAATAGCATTGGATGATAGACCATAAGATATTCCAGCTAATAGCACTGGATTAGAGACCACACGGTATTCCAACTAATAGCATTGGATGACAGACCACACGATATTCCAACTAATAGCATTGGATGTCAGACCACAAGATATTCCAACTAATAACATTGGATGACAGACTACAAGATCTTCTAACTAATAGCATTGGATGACAGACCACAAGATATTTCAACTAATAGCATTGGATGACAGATCACAAGATATTCCAACTAATAGCATTGGATGTCAGACCACAAGATATTCCAACTAATAGCATTGGATGTCAGACCACACGATATTCCAACTAATAGCATTGGATGACAGACCACAAGATATTCCAACTAATAGCATTGGATGACAGACTACAAGATCTTCTAACTAATAGCATTGGATGACAGACCACAAGATATTTCAACTAATAGCATTGTATGACAGATCACAAGATATTCCAACTAATAGCATTGGATGTCAGACCACAAGATATTCCAACTAATAGCATTGGATGACAGACTACAAGATCTTCTAACTAATAGCATTGGATGACAGACCACAAGATATTCCAACTAATAGCATTGGATGACAGACCACACGATATTTCAACTAATAGCATTGGATGACAGATCACAAGATATTCCAACTAATAGCATTGGATGACAGACCACAAGATATTTCAACTAATAGCATTGGATGACAGATCACAAGATATTCCAACTAATAGCATTGGATGACAGACCACAAGATATTCCAACTAATAGCATTGGATGACAGACTACAAGATCTTCTAACTAATAGCATTGGATGACAGACCACAAGATATTCCAACTAATAGCATTGGATGACAGACTACAATATCTTCTAACTAATAGCATTGGATGACAGACCACAAGATATTCCAACTAATAGCATTGGATGACAGACCACACGATATTTCAACTAATAGCATTGGATGACAGATCACAAGATATTCCAACTAATAGCATTGGATGACAGACCACAAGATATTTCAACTAATAGCATTGGATGACAGATCACAAGATATTCCAACTAATAGCATTGGATGACAGACCACAAGATATTCCAACTAATAGCATTGGATGACAGACCACACGATATTCCAACTAATAGCATTGGATGTCAGACCACAAGATATTCCAACTAATAGCATTGGATGACAGACTACAAGATCTTCTAACTAATAGCATTGGATGACAGACCACAAGATATTTCAACTAATAGCATTGGATGACAGATCACAAGATATTCCAACTAATAGCATTGGATGACAGACCACAAGATATTCCAACTAATAGCATTGGATGACAGACCACACGATATTCATTGACTTGTGAATCAAGGTATTAACGAACGATATAAATATTAAACAGCGTGTTTAAATGTTTCTCCCATAACATGTTAACTCTGCCAGCAATTCAGAAGCATACGCAAGTAATTCATTTGAATACTGCTGACAACTTATATTAACTTAAAATTGTGCAAATCTAGTCTTTACCAAATCATCTTAATCTGTAACTGATTTGAGAAAAACATTTCGTTATACGGCCGTCACACCACTACGGATGAAAGATATTCATTCTTAGTTTCAAATATTGTGCTTACATAATAAACATGTCTAGAATGTTTGGATTTCATAGATATCTGCAAGACCATATATTTTGTCTACATGACACATAGTATTTAGGGCCCCATACCAGTAGGTTAACTGGTACACAAGTTGTGAAGCAATATTGTATTATTTACAGAAAACAATACGTTTTAGTTGTTCTAAAATATCCGAAAGGATTAAACCTAATGTTAAGACGATGACGATGGAGATGAAATATTGATTAAACTGACAAATGCTTGATGAAAACAATGGCCGCGGCAATTAAAATTACCATTGTAAAATCATAATGTTGAATTCAATTCCGAGTTATCTCCTTTTTAGTATTCCAAGCGGAAGGCAATCTTGTAATGAAGCGTAATCACACGGAGAAGTTCAAATTGGACTATTTATTCTGTTGATGCTGATATCACAATGTGACCCAAGAGACCTGAATTCTGGCTTACGGCGGGTAACTTTATGCGAAGTTATCAGGTGGTTTTGCATTTATGAATAAACAGATAAAGAAGAAAAGCGGAAATAAAAGGATGGTTACTTCTTTTGATTTGTTTAATTATTTGGTCATACACTTTACGTGTTATGTTAACAATCCCAACAAGAAAAACTTGATGCAAAGCATCAATTCGGCGCCAAAATTTTGAAGAATTAAAACATACGTTATTAAATAACAGTACACGTGTTTATCAGTTATTTTAACTATCTTATCATCAGTACTTAACCTTGGTATATTTAGTGGTCATGGACATAATATTAACAAACGTTGCTATGTTGACTTGGTTAAATGTATTTTGAATTAACTAGGTCATTCAGACAATTTTCCAAACGGTTTCGTTGCAGGACTTTCCTTAAAATGTGTTAAATGAATTGACTGCATTTGGTTTAAATAAATAGTTTATGGAAAGATAAGGTGATGAATGCCGAGTGATTACAAAGTCGTTGTTGAAACATTTGGAGAGAAAGCTAAGTAAGCCAAGAATTAATGGACAATGCACTTCACATATCTGTTTGAATTTTTAACGTCGTTTTTATGCCATGAAGGGCCAACAGACGATCAGTTTTAGACTAATTTTTATTTTGTTATTAAACCTAGTACTGTATCACATGAACCATCTATACAGGTAACTGATAATCTACTCATTTGAATTAGTGGCTGGAGACGAGGGACAATAAGACACAATGTTGCATGTCAATCATTATAAAGGGTGTACGCTATAGAAATAGTGTCACATGGTACTGTCTGAGGATCCAACTGACCTCTGGATTCAAAGCCCAGTGCGCTACTTACAGTGGTAATGCCGACTTTTTCAGTTGTAATTTGAAATGAATCTGCTATTTAATAGCACTTGTGAATATGATCATGATATTTTTATTTATACCCGTAAAACAAACTCAAAAAAAACACACAAAAATATACAGTTTTATAAAAAAAATTGGCACAGGAAGAAAACAATTTAATAAAATGGGTATTCAAGCACATGGACAGGTAAAAATTTAACTGAGATTATTGAAATTTTAAAAAGAAAATTGGTAAATGTTTATATTTATGTTTGTCGGTCTGTCCTAAGGGTCTGGTGCTGATTCTAAGATATCCAGTCACCAAGTGCCTATTGGACTGCTACAGTTAGGATGATGTTCCGACATTTCCATGAAAATGGGAGTCATGCAGAAATGACAGTGCTCGACGTCTCCATGAAAATGAGAGTAATGCAGAAATGGCAGCGCTCGACATCTCCATGAAAATGGGAGTGATGCAGAAATGACAGCGCTCGACATCTCCATGATAATGGGAGTAATGCAGAAATGACAGCACTCGACATCTCCGTGAAAATGAGAGTAATGCAGAAATGACAGCTCTCGACATCTCCATGAAAATGACACCGCTCCACATCTCCATGATAATGGTAGTAATGCAGAAATGACCGCTCGACATCTCCATGATAATGGGAATAATGCAGAAATGACAGCGCTCGACATCTCCATAAAAATGAGAGTAATGTAGAAATGACAGAGCTCAACATCTCTATGAAATGACTGTATTGCAGGAATAACAACGGTCGACATCTCTGTAAAAGTGAGAGTAATGCGCAATGACAGCGCTCGACATCTCCATAAAAATGGGAGTCATGCAGAAATGACAGTGCTCGACGTCTCCATGAAAATGAGAGTAATGCAGAAATACCTGTGGGCATGAGATCGAATTTCACGCAAGAAGACTGATTTACAATCTGCATTCGATGAGATATAGACTATTTAAAGGAATAAGATAGAGCCTTCCTGTGTGGTCACTTGCTATTAATACGTGATCTTAGTAAACATTATTAGAAACAAACAAGAAGAGAACATTTTAAAAAAATAGTTTTTAATACCGGTAGTGTAAAGCGTAAATAGACTATTCATTGGTGGTGGATATACGTGTACAGTGATATTACCTATAGAAGAAGTAACCTAGCAGTACCACTGCTGGGGTTCGCCATTTCTGGCGGTGAAGAATATAACAACAACAACAACAATGGCAGCGCTCGACATCTCCATGAAAATGAGAGTAATGCAGAAATGACAGCGGTCGACATCTCCATAAAATGGGAGTAATGCAGAAATGACAGCGGCCGACATCTCCATGACAATCGGTGTAATGCAGAAATGACAGCGGTCGACATCTCCATAAAATGGGAGTAATACAGAAATGACAGCGGTCGAAATCTCAATGAAAATGAGTGTAATGCAGAATTGACAGCGGTCGACATCTCCATGAAAATAGGAGTAATGCAGAAATGACAGCAGTCGACATCGCCATGATAATGGGAGTAATGCAGAAATGACAGCGGTCGACATCTCCATAAAATGAGAGTAATGCATGAATGACAGAGGTCGACATCTCCATAAAATGGGAGTAACGCAGAAATGACAGCGGTCAACATCTCCATGAAAATGGGAGTAATGCAGAAATGACAGCGGCCGACATCTCCATGAAAATGGGAGTAAAGTAGAAATGACAGCGGTCGACATCGCCATGAGCACATGTAAAACACTGGGCGTGAGACATACACCCGTGAGCAATTTCCTAACTAGGCATGGGACCCTTACGAGACATTTTGAAATGTCAACTTTGGTCGGACACCCGCAACCCCCCATAACAAACCGTAAGGATATACTTTAAATCGAGAGAATTTATTTAGTGTAGATTTATTTAAATCGTTTCCATTTATTTAAATTTGGTGCAGTCCATGTTAAATAGTGAAAAAAAATCATGTTTTTGATCTAAATATGTTTTTTTAAAACAACGCACCATTGTTCCATTTCATAATTTCAGTCCTTATTTATTTTGAAACACTTTGCCGCGATGTGTTGGCGAACATTGCCGCAACTTTGCAGCGAACATCACATTTGTCTGCCCGATCCGCATTTATCAGTCAAAATGAAGCATTACAAAATTAGCGATTTCCCGTAAACAAAATTTAAATGCCAAAACTTTCCGATATATCATCGTATTTTCTCATTTCTTAGCAACATTTAATGTAATTTGGCAATAATAATTAATCAAAACGATTTAAAAACGAGAACAATGTGAAAACATTTGAAACGCAGATATTACGATCGATAAATTTCGTTAAATTTTTCTAAAATTCGTATTACGCATTTGCCTCGTTTTCAGTCAAAATACAGGGAGACATCGTTTTAATGAAATGATTTTGTATAATTTTTGAATTATTGGTGCATCATTTCTTACAGAAATTCAAGAAATCGCTAAGCAGTTTTATCTCTTGTGTTTTATATCTTATTCTGGTGCGTTTTATAGCATGCTTTAAATGCCATTTAAACATTTTTAATTGCAATCCAAACATACTCAACTATCAGTCCTTTTGATTCCCCATGCCTAAGGTCATTCCCCATGCCTAAGGTCAAACTACTACCACAGTATGTCCGGCGCCCTCAAGGGGCGCCGAACAATAAATGTGCATGTTCTATAGTCCTATATAACCACATAACAACTTCGTTGTTCAACAATCTAAATTATGTCTAGGTAATTCACCCTCTCATATAACCGACCTCTTTAAAGATCTTTCTTTAAAAATATTTCCAAAATATACTGCTACAAAAACCGACTTGGTCTCTGTTAATAAAAACGTTGTTCGATCCTATTCACAGATAAATTCGAACGGGAGTTAATTAAAGGTGAACAACCAAAAGCAGAGTTTTCAATAAGTTATTGTCACAGGTGCACTACTCTATTGCGAATTAAACATGTTACAGACGGTAAAATATAATAAGTCTCGCTAAATCGCATAACAATTGGGCTTATATACACAAATAGATCAGTTAAAAGTGTTTTCATGTCCTCCACATATCCCCTGTGATATCCACAAACAAACAAAATTATACCAAAGTAAATAAGTATTTCGATGTATGCCAAGACACACTTTATTTAGAGATGGTATCCAACTGGAAGCTCGAAATGTAAGTGAGAAAGTGTTGCTCCTGATGGATATTAGGATGTATACAGTACTGGTTCTACCCAGGAAAAGTGGGTGGTCTACCTCCAACATTAAAAAATCGACTGTCATATATAACATAAAATGTGCTGAAAAAGACAAACTATTTAATGAAATCAAATATTTATAGATGGAGCCTATGCAATATGAAATAATAGTCATTGAAAATATGAGAAGAGCGCTTTACCTCGTGTTCATATAGGCCGTCAAGACCCAGGCTTTTTCTCTAAAATCCTTTACTTTCAGTTGCAGAAAAAACACAAACCTTTAGATATTGTAAGATATAATAATACATGCATGTGTACATTCGCCTATTTGCAGGAAATGTAGATATAAAATAGAACAGGAAAAACAGCAGGACAACAGCCAACCAAAAGCACGCATAGACACAAACAACAATTTTAAAGATGACTAAAAGGCAATACACGACATCACAAACACGAAAGGGTTCATACTAGGGCTACCGCCTTGGAATGGTCAGTGGCAAAAAGAAAGGCCGTTGGGGGTTTAAACCAAGTTCTAGGGTGCACCAAACCTCACTCTTACCCTATTTTCATCCCAATAAACGGGACAATGTAAATAAATATATCCCCGCCATGTTATAATCTTTAACAAACAATGCAGCATTAATAGGCAATAAAAGTAAAACACAAATGATCATGTTAACATAATAAAAAAAAGCCCAGAAAACCATAAAATAAGTACTCAGTGACTTGACAGAAGCCATAGCAACAATAGAACAAACCGACAAACATCAAACGCTACCGTCCTATAAGGATTTAGGTAGACGTCATCTTAGGGTCCACAATATGTCCGGTCAGCGCCTAATCAAAGAGAAAATCATAGTGGCGAATGGGTCAAACACTAAACATGCGTAAAATGATAGGGTCATAACCTCTTTTGATAAACCCATGCGTAAAATGATAGGGTCATAACGTCTTTTGATAAACCTTTTAACAAGTTTAACAAAGATGGTATGAACAGATGAAAGTGATCATGACCAAGGATCTTACGAAGTTTATAAACCATAGAAGTCAGGTTGTGACAGTCCTTGTTGTACATTACTTTTATATTTTTAACATCAGATCAGGGTTACGATAATAACATTTTGCGAAGGTTTTTCGAAGTTTATAGTAACGGTAGCCCTGCTGGAGTTGCTTTTTAGTTATACAAATATTACGAATATTAAAGTCCTCAACACGACAACATGTGACGTCATATCCGGTGTGATGTAAACAAGTTTGAAAATAACGCTCAGGTAAAAAAAAATCGTAAATAATTAATTATAACGTCGATTTTCATCGGTAAAGTAATATAAAGGATTTTAATAGTGATATAATTGTATTATCTATCAAACGGTATATTAATTTTAAAAATAGAACGTGAAGAAGTTCAGAAATCAGCAAATAATCAAATTTCACAAATGGAAATCTCAAATATTAGGGATGGAAGGAACTCAGAATCATCACTTGAGGAGAGAAATTATAAACTAAATGAAATTAAATCCATGAAGGAAAAACTCTGTGACAGAAAAACCAGGGATTACAGCTAACTGAAACTGGTGGCGGCGTGAAACTTATTTTAAATGCCGGAACATACAAGCTGCTGCGTTTTGCAACAGAAGAGTTCTTCATGTCCCAGCAAAATAACATAGTCTGCAAAAAGATCCCCGTGATTGACAAAGTCGGACATCTTGTTGAAACAATGTACAAGGTTTTCTCAGGTAAATCGACACATTACACAATGAATATGTATCATAAAAAATCGTCCTGTTTGATTAACGGAAAAAATACAAACCAATTTTTACAACTAGACCTACCCAAAATATTTACAGTGATCGAAAAGAAAATTACGGAAGACAACATATCCATTGATGACTTCAATACAAGTGTCAAGGAAATGATCACACAGTATTTCAATACACAAGGTAGTGCCGAAATGAAAGAAAAATCGTCCGAAGTATTGGCGATTTAAAGCAGCTATGTAGATGAAGTACACCCGGATGAGTTTTCTGAATGTTCCGACATACACAGCATTCCGGATATAAGCGGCCATAATGAACTAAATGACATGGAAGACAAAAGTGATGAAACATCATCTATATCTACAGCAATTCTTGAGTGTCTAGGTGTTATTCGGACCGAAATATCAGAGATGAAAGAGCAGCTGTCCAGTCATATTGCACATTCCGAACTACAAGTTGGTCAGCTCAGAGACGAAATATGCAGTATGAAAAGTCACTGTACGACACACAGCTCGTCCACGGATGTCAACATCGAAAACTTGTCTGATAAACAGAACGGATTGAGCATAGATCTTCAAACAACAAATGAAAATTTACAAAGAAGGCTTCAAGGAATCTTTGATTTCTTGAAGTTACTGCATGAAAAAAAAATGCCGAAATACGAAAAACACCAACCACCACCCAGATTAGCTCCGAAGAAGAACAAATTAACATTCCTCAATCCAATGAATGTACACCGAATACAATTACACCAGTTTCGCATGCACGAAATAGTAGCGATCCATCCTTCAATGAAAATTCTATAAGACGGGCGGATGAAGAAACAAATTGTAAAACCCTCGTCGAGAATCGAACCTTGATTATAGGAGACTCGATATTAAAAGGAATTCAACGGAATGGCCTAAATAGTACAACAGATATTATTGCTGCAGATGGGGCGACAGTCAAAGATTTGGCGTTACGGATTCGACAATTAAATATGGCGCAATATGCCAACGTCGTCATATATATTGGCGGAAATGACGTCGCACGCGGGAAGACGGAAATAATATTTTCCGTTAGGCGCGGAAATAAAAGACGTCGTCAATGCACTAGTTCGGCGGGAGTGTAAGGTGTACCTTAGTACTCTGTGTCCAAGGAAATATGCAGAAGTAGCCGCATACAATGTTGCTTTAAAACAGATTTGCCTAGATACCGGTGCTTGCCTTGTTCAAAGTAATATATTCTTCACATATATGAACAAGAAACCGGCAAGACACTACTTTTCTCCGATGGAATCCATCTCAACGGTCGTGGTTCGAGTACATTACTCATGTGCTTCAATGAATGGATTAATGTAGTCAAGAAACGCTCATCAACTGAAACCAACTGTACTGCAAATCGTGCAAATCAATCAAATGAACATAGTACCGGCGGCAGTCCTTCCGTGGGCATGTTTAGTCAGCATCAACGTCGAAGTCAACCTTTCCACCGACCAATATTTGGATGGAGTGCACGCGCGGGTGATAACGGAAGCAGACACATAGTTTCAAATCGCGGCTATTCACGATACTGTTACTATTGTGACATGAATAATCACAATACCCAGGACTGTGGTCTCAATAGAAACGGTAGCGGAAATAGATGGCACGTGACAGGAAATGGACACTCGCCACAAAACAGAAACAGGAAATAGGACAATGACGGCAAATACTCATCACAGTTTGAGAATAAAAATATGTACGAACATTTACAAACTATATGCAGCAAGTGTGACGAACTTACATGTGATTGTGCTTCTAATTTATTGCTGCAAAAGAAATCATATAAAAAAGAAATAGTTATCAATAATGATGATAAATTAATAGGAATACACCAAATGCATGTAAATATTAAAAATAATTATAATATAAATTCTACGTCGGAAACTGATAATAATTCAGCCTCTAACGTAAATTGTATAAATACTGATACTGTTGTGAGTGAAGTTTCGCTGTCCTCAACTAAAGTTGCTATTTCGAATGATAATATAACAAACATAGTAATCACAGATAACGCTAATACCATTGAAACAAATAATGTACATTTAAAGAACAACAATTCAAACGTAAGTTCGTTCAGCTATAACAAAAAAGGATTACATATTGCTAATCTCAACGTACATCATATAATGCCAAAGATTGATGAAATAAAATACCACTTAGCCCAACCAAACTCGACAGATATATTAGGGCTCTGTGAAACTTTTCTTACTGCAAATACCGATGATAATGATATATATATCAACAACTTTACATTTGAAAGAAAAGACAGGAAGGGTAAACAGGGAGGTGGTATCCTAGTATATATTGCTAATAAAGTTCCGTATACACGCCGTGACGACCTTGAGCATAATGCTATTGAGTATGTATGGATAGAGATAAAGTATCCTAATTGTACAGCTTTCCTATTAACTTTTGTTTATCGAGCACCTGATTCGAAAGTATCCTGGATTGAATTATTTGAAACTCAGCTTGACAAGTTGGATCATTTGAATTTAGAAATTCATATATTAGGAGATTTCAGTATCAACTATTTAACAGAAACGGATTCTGAAAAGTATAGTAATCAACGATGGGCCAATACTATTTTAAAATTTGGTCTTAATCAAATGGTAAATACGCCTACCAGAATAAGTAAAAACAGTTCTACAACAATCGACCATATATATACTACAAGATCCGATCTAATATGTGAAATTAAAGTACCTGTTTACAGTATAAGTGATCACTATCCAGTATGCTTTTCACGATCGACACATAATGTTAAGTCAGGGCGAGTTACCCATGAGACAATCAAATACAGATATTTTAAGAAATTCGATGAACATACATTCTGTAATGATTTAGCAAAATCACCATTCGAAATAGTTGAATTTTTTGTTGATCCAAATGAGTCATTAAATGTATTCTATACAATATTAAATACTATTCTAGAAAAGCATGCACCTATTCGAGAAAAGAGAATAAAACATGAAACCCAGCCTGGGTGGTTTACTGATGAGATTAAGAACGCTATTTATCAGAGAGATAAGCTACATAAAGAAAAACAATTTGAACAATATAAATTATTACGCAATAAAATTTCATCCATGATAAAGGAAAATAAGAAAAACTTTTATAACAACGCTATTAAAGAAAATAAAAGCTCAAAATATATGTGGAAACACTTAAAAAGCATTTCCAAAACGGGAAAAGAAAACAATGGAGGCATTTCAATTCCTGATAGGCTAATCAAAAATGATCATATCATATCAGGACAATTAAATATTATTAATGCATTAAATGAGCATTTTATAAATATTTCAAACATTGTTAAAAAGACGAGTTTTGTAAAAGGAGATTTCTCTGAATTACGGCAACAACTTGATATTAAATTGAAATATACTTCATTTAGTATAAAACTCATAACACCTTTTGAAGTTAGAAAGTTGATTGATAAACTTGATAGTAACAAATCAACAGGTATAGACGGTGTTGGTCCTAGAATTTTAAAATATTGTGGTGATTACATAACATCCTCCATAGCTTCAATCATAAATAACAGCATACAAACGGGAGTGTTCCCTGATACTTTTAAGGAGGCTTGTGTGATTCCTATACACAAAAATGGAAATAAAGACGACCCATGTAACGTCCAATTTCAATCTTACCAACAATTTCAAAAATATTTGAGCGTCATATAGCCATTCAAATACTATTCTATTTCAAGACGTATAATGTTATTCACGAGACCCAGTCAGGTTTCAGACAATATCATTCATGTCATACTGCTCTGACACGTTTAATAGAAGCATGGTTAAAAGATATAGACTCAGGTAAATTAATAGGAGCTGTATTTCTTGATCTAAGAAAGGCATTCGATCTTGTAGACCATAGAATATTGATACACAAATTGAAACTTTACCATTTTTCAGACAAATATCGTTAAATTATTTGATTCATATCTTTCGAATAGAAAACAATTGATAAAGGTTAAAACTTTAAAATCCGAGATGCTTAAAGTTACTTCAGGTGTTCCTCAGGGATAAATACTAGGTCCATTGCTATTTCTATTGTACATAAATGACATTGCATTCGCATCTACCTCTGGAAATACAGATATTTATGCAGATGATACTACAGTATACGAATCTGATTATATTATTTTGGATGTACAAAATAGACTTCAAGATCGTTTGAATATTATAAATAAGTGGTGTATTTTGAATAATATGTCATTACATCCAGCGAAAACTAAATGCATGGTCATAGGAACTAATCACAAGCTCAAACATGTGGATATATTGAAATTAACTGTTGATAGTTTATGTATAGAAAATGTCGCAGTTCAAAAGGTCCTTGGAGTTTATGTTGACAGAACTTTGTCTTGGAATGTACAAATAGCCAAAATGTGTTCCAAACTCAATTCTAAAATTGCCTTATTGAAACGTATATCTTACTATTTAACATATGATATGAAAATTATGTTTTATAATGCCTATATTATGTCTACATTTGATTATTGCTGTACTGTATGGGGTAAAAGCAAAAAAATAGAAGATAAAATACATAAAATTCAAAAAAGAGCAGCTAGAATAATATTAATCAAATCTTTTCGAACTAATTCTAAGGATATGTTCATTGAACTTCAGTGGCTTTCTTTTCATAACAGATGTCATTATCATGCTGGTGTGTTGATATATAAATCAATAAACAATCTAGCTCCTAATTACATATCACAACTTTTGACATTCTCATGTAATAATAGGTATAATCTCAGATCAGCTACACGAAATGATCTTACACAAAAAACTAAATACATGAAAGACACCTTTAGCGACTTTGGTCGACACGTTTGGAACAATATACCGGTCGACATACGTTCTCTTCCTACTATCCAGTCATTTAAATATAATTATAAAATGTTTATTGCAAAATGCACATTAACATGAATGATATTATTAAAAAAAAAAAAAAAAAAAATTTTTCTTTGCTTGGATATATATGTACATTATGTAAGACTTCTTAGATTTCTTCTATATTCAAATATAACTGAGTGTTTGTCGAAGATTGAATGTTTTTATTGTTAGTGTATTTGTTAAAAGCACTAAATGTTTGTTAATTCATGTACAGAAGGCCGCATTGAAAATATGATGTGTATATCTTGATAGTATGTCATAATGTGTTAACCTTCTTTAAATAAAGAATTTATTATTATTATTATTATTATTATTATTATTATTATTATGCTATAGAAAAACGAATAAGCTTAAAAACATAGACCCCATAAGAAGTACATGTAACTCGGAGAATATCCCCATCTAAATGGGGATAATTTACAATATCAAAATTAAAATCATCTCTCTTGTCATACATTTTACCGTAATTATTTCGCCATTTTCAATAGAGAGATGTAACTCAAGAAACGAATGAAGTTAGCCTATTAAACAGCAATCAAGCAACGTTTAACAATTTTCTCAAATAAAACAAGCTATTTAACTCATGTTAATGAGTCAGTCAGTCGGTGACTTTTACTATTAAACTTCTTAGGCGCGGTTTAGTAAATAAAGAATAGCGAGGTTCTGCCGAGCTATTCTGTGTGTTCATGCCGAGCAAAAAAAGGCAATAACATTTACTAGCTGCAGCAATATAAAACAAAACATAACGCTTGACGTTAAGTACAATAATCGCACTGCTTTTGCTTCATCATTCAATGCATACTAAAGCGAAATGTCCTAGGTCACCCATTTATCAGGCAGGAAAGTGCTTATCTGCATGACAAACCTAAGCTGTAGTCACAAAAATCAACAACTTCAACTCGATATGGTGGCAATACAAGTGGTGTTATGTACATTTTTATAATGATGCTGGTACCAGAACCTCGCATATAAAGAATATAAAACTGAGCTTCACCGCTGGTAATTAATGCGTTTACCTCTACTATGTCGTGAACATCGTCGACATTACTTGCGTCTAACGCCATTTTTCTATGAAGAATTTATAAGAAATTCCATTGGTCGCACTCACTAGACTATTGGACTCCATTGGTCGAACACACTAGAACATTGGACGCACTTCAGTTGATTCTGTCAAACAAAATGCAATGATTTTTCTGCGGAGTTCTTTCAAGGTCGTCTGTCAATGCGACGGCATATATCATTGTGGGTAAAGGAGGTGGATACTTGCCAGGTCATTTAAATAACGTGTGAATGTGATGTAGTCACACGTAGAATAGAAATAGCGTACGTCACGCGGGAAATAATAAAGCCATATCTTCATAGAAAATAATCGGAGATTTATCCAACCTTTGTTTTATATATTAAACAGGTGACGTCATGTACAGAATAACACGTCATAATGCTGCTGGAACCGGTATAATTACGCATACAAACGACAACAGCAGTCGAGTAGAGCTGGGAAATAAAGTATTTATCAACGTAAAGGCTACAAACAACACTGTATCTACGAAGAATAATTTGTCACACAGGAATAATGACTATATGAAATTCTCATGGGACCCCATGCAGGTACAAGGCATTTATTATTTTATTTTTAGAACTGGATCTGCAAAGCAATTTTGATTGCATGTTTAGATTATTTTTTTTTCGTCATAATGCAATAAGTATACATAGCTTGTTTAAGTCAGTCGTTGATGCTAACTCTTTAAAGAACTAACTGGTCTCCACACGATAGCGCCATCGAACGTACGGAAATAAGATATCCTTGTTTACGTTATTTATCACGTATTTGTAACTGCTATTATTATATCTCATAGGATTGCTGAAAGACCTTATCAAACAAGGGGGTCACAATGAGACTATTTTAGCAAGTATATGCTTCATTTAACTGCACTGAGACCTTAATAACGCTAAATTGAGTACTTTGATGTCAACGTAATGCAATTTGTACACTACCTACCTATCCATGACATCTTACAAAATTAAACGATGTACTGTATATATCCTTAATTCTTAATCCTTAAGTGTCAATTATCTGCGACGCTTGCATTTTTCAAGATCTAAGACGAGCGTGGGCACTGATTAAGACTATATGGTACGAAAACACCATTTTTCCCTCATCAACACAAATGTTAAAATGTCACATAGCACTGATATGATGAGCTTCAAATCAAGTATGGATAACATTACAGGAATGTAATTTGCATATAGATCTCTAGAGAAAGGTGGAATCATAAGACATGTACGAACGTGTTTGCTTGTCTGTTAAACCGGCTAAGGGTCCGGTTAATTTCTCTGATAGTTGCTCACAAAGGATGTGCATAGATTCGAAAGCTGAACCATTTGCAAATGTTTATTAACTGGAGAGTTCGTGCTGTCATGTTTTTAACGTGTTAAACAAACTTACCTTTTGCAAATCGAACGAATATTGGACTTGAAAGTCCGTGATATTTTTTTTCAGTTGTTTAAGCTACAGAGTCCCTATATCAATCGATTTCTTCTTTGTAGGCGTGTCTTTATTTGTAACTTCATGTTCACCAGCTCATGTCAAAATCGGGTATTTAAGCGAGCAAATATAGCGAAGGAAATCATTTACTGTACATACATCGACCAGTGCACATCGTACCTATACACAGGTAACAGTAATTTTTACAAAAAAAAAGTTAACTTCTTTCGGGGCTCGAACACACGACCTTCTGATTTCAAGTCCTGTGCTCTATCCACTGAACTACAACGCTACTTGAGAAAATAGTTTACTAACTACCATATATTATGAGGCAAAATAACTTAACATATTTGAACATATCTAATGATGGATCAATAAATATGCAGTCCATATTGTCGCACGTGTAAATTAACATTGCCTGGTACTGTATCGTATCAATATGAAACTAATACTTCGCCTCATATCAACCATATCTCGACTTGTTATTTAGCGCTTGATGAGTTTGTGTGCGCGCTCTTGTTATTACGTAATGCCTATTAAGTGTTAAAAATGCTACATCTTTCAAAACTTACAAGTGCAAGGCTGTGGTTCAAATCCCGTTCCGGGCAATTATTTTTTTATCACTTATATTCTGGGACCGTATATTTATCGATGTTACCTGTACGGAGGCTAAATAAAAATGTGAAATTTTACCTATCGATTTCTCTTTATATACCGACTTTTGGGGTGTTCGTCGATTTGAAACTACTTCACACGTGACTCATTCATATCCATGAGTTATTACCAGTTAAAATAGGGACTGTACAGCTTTAACTACTTTAATTGTAATGGCAAATGCCATTTCTTATTTTCAAGTAAGACTGTTTTTATTTTGTTATTTAAATAATTTCAATGTTCATGCCTAAACGTGATTTTTTAAAAAAACTAAACAATCCCCAACAATTGGCGGCATCATACCTCATTATAGTAGTATGCCATAATTACTACTACATTCTCTAGACTATTGCTATATTGATGCTACCGCATGTTACACACTTCTACATTGTTCATAATATGCTAATCAAAGACAGACCGAATTGTTATATTTATCTCTTATAAGTTAGAAACTATAAAACCACCAATTATTTCACCCATACACAACCAATATAAAGTTTCACAATAACAAATTGCTACAACTTCGCATCAAGTATTGATAATCAAGCAGTGTAGTTTTCATATAGAAACAAAAAGCTCCCTTCTTGAAAAATCACCGGAAATGGTGGGATTACCTTTTTATAATATGGACTACATTAGATGTCCTAATTAGTGCTTATACACCTATATCGTATCCATTTGGTCAGATATGTATACATAAATATACTGAGCAAAAATAGAAACATCCCCAACTTTACCCATAGATTTAGACACAAGCAAGTAATATTTTATTTAATCTTATATGCCAATACCTTTGTTAAAGGCCAGCACTGTCATGAAAACAATTTTCTTTGAATCAAACTTGTGGGCAAACTTATTCCCCTTGATTTGGTTTAAACAGCATTTCCGGGTCTTGTGGTTAAAACTTTGAGTTAACACAGTTTTGTTATATTGAAATAAACAGAGAATGACCTCATCACCACAAAAACAGAGAAAACACGCTGATCTTTTCACTCATTTTTGCGTCATACAGCTTTCAAGAACGAATATTTTCAGATAATCTCCCTTTATAATAAAAATATAGTGATTTCGCAATTTGAATAAAACATGTTTTAGCAGCAACAGACAAACTTTGGTTTTTGATGGTTATTAATATTGATCAGAATGATTGAATGATAAGTATAAAATGATGAAATTATATCTAGATTGGTGTACAAAGTGTAACAAAGTCAACCCTATGCAAATCACAGCTTAAAAGAGGGATGTTTCTATTTTTGCTGAGTATAGTATAGTTCAAAAGTGATAATGTACGACAATTCAATCTAAGAGTTCTGTTTTGTTTAATTGTTTTTTTTCTCCGTATGTTCCCTATCGAAAGTAGGTATTAAAATAAGTATAGAAGTCGAATAGTAAATGCAGCTCTTACAGAAAACAGTCACACAAAAACACGCAAAACGACAAACACAAATGGGAATGTTAATAAGGAATAAAGGCATATGACGACACAAACACAAATGGGGTTGACAATAGGATTATATAATACCGTCTTGGAACGGTCAGTGGCAAAAAAGCTCGCTGGGGTTTAAACCAAATGCTAGGGCGCACCAAACCTCACACCTACCCTACTGTCACCTCTGTAAAACGGAACATAAATAAAGAAATCCCCGCCATGAACTATTCTTTAACATGGGTTACTAATAGGGATATCAGTGGCAAAGGCAGCTGACTAAAGTTCAACTATGTCTCGTTATACACATACACATTTATTTTGTTTTTGTTGTTTTTATGACCTTGCCATCGTATGAACATCTTGTCAAACTTGAGAACCAGTATGTCACGTTTCAGAGAGAGAACTATAACTTGAATGGTATGGTTTAACGATTAGTTAACACTATGATACTGGTTTATTGTTGGCTGGTTTGCAAGAGGTAAATTGTTAGTGAAAGTAATGAGAGATAATGTGTTGTGCGTATTGTTGTATTACCATATGTCGTCTTATAACAGACACTCTCTTACCACGCACTGCAGTCTGGAACACTGACTGCTGCTGGTCAGTTTCCTATTTACACTACAATGAATAACATCGTAATTACAGATTATTAGTTAGAACACGTTGTTCGTTATTAGTTATTTATAGTCCTACATTAACACCGTTAAGACTATAGACATAACATAAAACGTATGATGTATACCAGGGCTCAGTTGTTCAAAACAGTTAGTTGCACGCTCCTTTAGACATGTTAGAGGCATATATGAACATATATATTGTATGATCAAATTGATCAAAGGTATAGCTTCGTTTTCGTTACACCCTAATATAAAGCTATGGCAAACACACTTTTAGGGTGAAATTAGCATGTGTATGGAATTTAGAGAATTAAATGTTGGCTTAACGCTCTGTTACGTTAAAATTCCTTTGAAAAACTGGGCCCAGATTGACAGCAATGACTCTAAAGTGCTCTGTGTACGGCTTTTACAGTAAAGTAATTTAGTAACATCTCGTCAATGGGCGTAGGGATAAAGAAGTAATGGAAATGTTATGGTTTAAACATAATTCTTGGCACACATATTTTATGTAAACGATTTTCAACACAAGTATTCAAACACTTAGGAAACGTCCCTTTCTCACCTAAATTCTGCATTAGTCGCGTACCCTCATGCCACCACTAAATAACCAATATACCCCGTTTGGATCGGACGTATTCTGTAAATACAAAATATCAACCTTCACCCAGTGTCACCTTAGGTCCGCACTGTGAATGAGTAAAGTAACTATTCGATGCAAAGGACAATGTACATAACAAAGACTGACGATGACAGTGTAAATTAAACATCCCATTCATAGGAAGTCTCTAACAATAAGGTTAACAACCAGAGAAAGATGAAAACAGTTCATTTAAATGTTGTTGAAAATAAAACATATATATTTAACATAAATAATTAACAACACTTCATTATTGATACAGATCTGATATCTCCAACCAACTTGCTCATTTGATTTAGTTTGCGGTACAGTGCGGATGACGAAGACAGTGTAAATTAAACATCCCATTCATAGGAAGTCTCTAACAATAAAGTTAACAACCAGAGAAAGATGAAAACAGTTCATTTAAATGTTGTTGAAAATAAAACATATATATTAAACATAAATAATTAACAACACTTCATTATGTATACAGATCTGATATCTCCAACCAACTTGCTCATTTGATTTATTTTGCGGTACAGTGCGGATCTGCGGTGCATTGCGTTTCGTTGCTTTGGTTTCGATAGGACAACTTTTCTCCGTGTTTTCTAGTCGCAGTAATATTTTCAGGATGGTGTTGTACTTCTCCAGCTGGTTTAGCCTGCAGCGATATAACTTTTAGAGATCTACGTATTTTGAAAGAGCGAAAGTCTCGCTGAAGAGGTTGACTTGTAATAATCTTTCATCTGAATATATTGCATAAAAACAAACCCAACTTATTTTTGTTTATAGTATACCGTATAAACATATTACTTAACTTTATCGTTTAAATTGCTGATTAACTCAATTTCTACGCAGTTAAAAGCCCAACTGTTTTACCTATGCAGCGGACATGCCAAATATCAATGATTGGTGTGCTAGTAATGAACCATCCAACTCTGTTAACATCAACCTGTTCCTGCAATATATTTCAATACTGAGAGATGAAACTTTGGAATTTAGCGCATCTAATGAGCCTCTTAACATTCCTGCTTACGAAACAAAACTTTATGACCGGAGCTTACAACATTTATTACCCTGATAGCATCACACTAATCGTACAAGAAAATTTTGATGAAAAGCATCAATTCGGTGGTTGTATTTGTAACGAAAACTGACGGAAATAGCAGATGCTACGATGCGGAGATTATTTTAAAACACTTGTCATATATTATAAATGTTATAATGTTAATAAAATCAAATAGTTTAGGTAATATTTTGGTGATAAAGTCTCCCATTATAAGACGGTACCGGTATTCCGTTATCATTTAATATAACTTTACAAATAGATGGATGTACGGCGCGGATTCAATTACTTAATATTTACTTTCTAGTATATAAGTTTAAATATACATTCGATACTTTGTTAATTAAAGAAACTAATTAAAACTTTTTGTTATTATCTCTTTGCAGAATGTACTGTACGGTACGGTATATATTAATAAGATAAGGGACAAAGTTTGTAATGGTGTACACTGTTTTACCCGAACAATATTTACATGTATACACGCGATAAGCGTTATAAATATATAGATCAACTACATCATTTGTCTTCATACATCAATTGTAGGTTCTATAATATCCGTACCAGAGCACCGACTATTTTCGAGAGTTCCCGTTATCGTACGGTATGGTACGGCTTTACCCCCAACCAATTTATTTGGTGAAATATCATGGCATTGTTCTTTATGCTTGTACAAACTCATTAAAGGAGTAAACTGTCAATCCATCTGAATAACATGGTATTCTGAGCATTATTACTTGATCTGTGTTGATTCAGAACTAGGATAATAATCCCATAAAAAATATAGGCTTTGTTCTAAAAATGTATTAAGCTGCTAATCGGCTGGTTCTGTGCATCAATGTGTTCTTAAAAAAGAAGTAACGAGTATACAATTACAAATCGATGAATAAAGCGCCATATTGTAAACACGTATTTGGGAAAAATCGTAGTTTTGGTAAATTTCCGAAAGTGTACATAATTTGTAACACTCGTCTTATACTGTTAAATCAGCATTTATATTCCAAGCGCAATGTTATTATCATGTCAGTTCAAAATAATAATTGTTCTCCATTTATTACTTCTCCTTCCAGTAACATTTATTAAACATAAGCACAAATATATAAGCCGACGAGTAATAATAGGAGAATACGCATGAGATGTGTCGTAGCCAGTGTATCTCACCAGACGGCGCTTCCGCACCAATCTGTGCACTTTCGCTCAAAGAACTATGGGATTTGTTTACAACCGGACTACTTCGACTGATCATCGAGCACGAATAGGTGCCTTCTTTTTTTCTTGTTTAAACAAAAATATATTTGTTTTTAGGTATCCACTATAAATTGCTTCATTATTTTAAACAGTAAAAGTTACATATAGTCTTAAACATGTATATAGTAAAGTCAAATAGTCCACACCTCTTTACCGCCTACACTGACGAAAATTCTTTAGTGATGTGCCAAAGCATACAAGCGAGTGCGACGATAATATTCTAAATGGGTATTTAGCGTTCACCAACATCGATGTGAATGGCTATTTAGGCCAAATAAAATTATACCTGTGTTTACGGTAACATTGCTGAAAAAAATAGGGTAGGTAGGTAGGCATTTTATTTTATTTTATTTTTTGGCGAAGTTACGTTTAAGGTGGCGATGAGCCAGATAGGAAAATGTGATATTTTAAAAACTACAATAGATAACAATATGAAATTGTGTATGTTTTATTGCTTCCCAAAAGGCCTAGCAACATCTTGCTCTTTTCCCAAACACTTGCAATTATTTCAAAGTGGTAAAACAGTTTTAATTTTTTCCGGAAGAGGGTCAGCTCCAACAGCAGCACAATAAGCACATGAGTCCGATTTTATATCGGTACGACAGGTGGCCTGGAACTCTGGGCATTTACCAACCTGTTTGTGGTACTTGTCAAACAATTCAACAATCGATTTTTCATGGAGCATTTTTGAAACTACACAGCCAAAACAGCAATAGGAGTCGCCATTTTGACGGTTTTATACCTGTACACCAAGTACCGTAAAATTCACATGCTGTCAAAACCGCACCGCGAAATTGAAATTTTTTCAATTTTGTTTTTTAATGAAAAAGATAAAAGGAGTCGGGGATATTTTCAGATGGTCGGTTGGGTTAAAATAAACTCAGGGTTAATTTTTCTAGCCTTATAGTCGTGGCGGCTATCAACAAACTTGGTCTGTACGATTAGTTTAACCCAAATAGGTATTTTACGTAATGTGGATCCATTATCGATCGTATCAAAAAAAGGTCGATCTTCCAAATACCTGCTTTTTGTAGACGTACGAAACGACAGCATGGAAAGCATAACACTATTATTCGACTGTACATTACCCCTATCCCAACCAAAATCGCCATTTGAGGTCGAACCGGTATTATTCACACAGGGAAAATGCCCATTTTACAAGAGCAATCACCAGGGGGAAAACATACCGTGAATCCAATTATTTGAATTTCTGTCGATAAACTTTCCTTGCCAATAGAATGCTAAACATACAGACTGGGTCGAAAGTTTTGTTTCTCTGTTATTCTCCAAAATAAAATCCTCTCAGAAAAGCCCATGTTTGTGTTGAAATCTGAATGACCTTGGGGGCAAGGAAAAGTGGTCCAGATGAATGCATTTTACCATTTGTAACTAGAAACAAGAAAACAGTGACACAAGGTGTCAAAAGCCGGTCAGAACATAAGAAAACAGTAAGGATATTGAATATGATAAAATAAACGAAGAGTAATTTAAACAATATTTTATTCAAGTACTGAATGGGATTGGACAACAGGCAATGCCTATGTAAGACCTCTCCCGTATCAAGGTACATATAAACAATAAATTCATATCAAACATAACATAAAATGTGGAATTGTAGTACAGTTTACATATATTGGTTTGACAACTAACTTAGAATCTCTGAAACATGTGTACCGTGATTGTTTAGTATTAACACTTTGTACTGTCAGAAAGAATTTAAGTGAGAAAAAAAAAAGAATAAACAGAAAGAAAATCGTACTGGAAACCAATACGAAATATATATAAAAATGTACCGATTATTACAAAATATAATGGTTTTAGTATGAGTTTCTTAACCAATAGTTAATTTTGGAATTTAAGATAACTGAGAACAAAACAGACAAACAAAAAAAAAATTACAATAAAAAGGAAGAAAGATGACAAAATATAAAAGAAATTCTAGCATTGTGACAAAACATATCTGAAAATACAATAGTATATACATACATGTACACATCCATGCACATACATATATACACATATATACACATATAAATACATATGTACATACATCTATAATTCTACGAAAATCTCCTGGTACACTTGATGTATTTGTGGACAATAAGTACAATTTCTGAGTTCGTAGTATCGTCTAGACTGGAACTGCCATTCAGTATCAAGTCAATGTCGATATGTGTGACATCAACAATATTGGCTAGGGTATCAAGTAAGTCATTTCTGAATTGGGTATACAGTGGGCAGTTGAAAAGAAATGCGTATTGTCCTCACATGGATTGTCACATTTCGGACATACTGCTGAATCTGTCAAGAAGTGGTCAATTAAATGCTTATTTAGATTACTTGAGTTATTTCTTAATTGACAATGGATGATATTATCATTCCTATTTCCTATATTATAGTGATATGGACTGTTAGTCCTATGTTCAATAGCCTTAAGTTTATGCTTAAATTGCTCAACAGATGGTGCATTTTTAGCGTCTAAAGGTAAAGCATTCCACAATTTAATTGTTATAATTATTGTTTACGGGTAAGTATGGCTGGATTAAGTTATACATGTAATCTGGACTTATGCCATAAATTATTTTGTAAATAGTTACAAGTTTATGATCTTTTCTTCTTTTTGCTAATGTTTCTAAGTTCAATTCAGTATATAAGTATGATCTAGAGGAATTGCATCTGAGGCCTGTTATTATTCGTGCTGCTTCAACATGGACGCTCTCTAATAGATCAGATTCTCCCTGTGTACAGTTATCCCATACTGAATCGCCATATTCAAGTATAGGTCTTATAAAGGCTATATATATTTTCAATAGAGAATGTCTGTCAAGTTCGTACTTAAGCATTCTTAGAATGTTTAATCGTGCACATGCTTTTTCGTATATATTTTCAACAGAAACAGAGAAAAGAGAACGGTAGAGTAATACAAATATAGAAAACATATTCTTTTCTTACGGGACCTTTTGGATGTATACTGATCGACTTAAAAAAAAAATCTATATACATTATATTATTTACGGTGTTGTTTTGAATTAGATTGTCATATATCAAATGTACTTTTAGCTTATATGTTTATTTCCTTCAGTCAACTCCCAATGTATGAAAAACAGCTCTGTATGGGGAATGCAATTTGCATAACACTTTGTTGATTTGACTTTCAGTTCCACAAAGAATAAAAATATTTGGAAATGATACGATCTGCGTTTTTAAAGTTGTTCAGTATGCTAATCGAACTGGGATTTAGGAGACCAGTGAACGACACGGAAGTAGTTGTTCATTGCTTTTATCAAATAATCTAAGATAAATATTCTTGTAACCAGTTTCAAAGATTACATTATATTGAAATAAAACAAAACACTAACTACTTCCCTTAGGAGAACATACTTGAAGTAAACAAAACACGATTTATATCAGTCTGACAAATAAACATCCAAACACGATTCGTAATGCTCATTCATGAGACTGCGTTTTACTAAACAGAGCTGCGTTTTACGATGTGAACTGTGTGTATCGCACTGAATACGAAGTTAATATCGTCTAACACGTTGTACTCTGCAAACAACTTATTATATAATACAATGTAATAGCTGTGTTATTCGTAGATGACCTTCACTTTTGCCATAGCAACACTGCCTTGGTGCTCCTCACTGCGTGTACTAATGAAACGAATTAATGATGTGTATTTAATAACATCATAATGCTTTTGTAACTCAGAAAGAGGCTACAAAATTAATTAAAACTCAATATTCGTCTATTGTCCGTTCTTCAACGTTTGACTATAAATTATATAAGCATGGCACGTTTAACGCTATTAAATTGAACGGTCACTCTATATTTCAGTTTTTTCTTAAGACACAATCTCAAAAACTACATATTACGTCGTCTTGAAATGTACAAGGCTACGATTTCTCCATAACCTAATGTATTTACAGTATTAGTGGATTGCCACACAATCGCGGTTTCTTTTCAAAAACAGAGTAATACATTTGCTTATCTACTGTCGTTGACATAATAGATCTGGCTCTAAAACGTTACATTTATTGGCTCGTGAATTATACATTTCATTTTTAAAATATTAATGTTTTTTCCAAGGGGCAACGGCTTTCACTATAGAAGAACAAACATTTGAAGTCAGTAACTTTCCGTACTTCTTTTAGCAACCTCACAAGTCGTTCACTGGACTCCTTTGTCCTGAGGTCCTCTATAAAATAGGAGTTCATACCTTTGAAATGTGTAATTGAGAGGTGTTTCACCTTATATTACCTCTAATAAACAGACTAAATAAAACCGGGTCTGGTATTTGTCTCTGTTGTGTGTATGTCTTGCCAAGGATCCCATTATTTCAGTGTATTGTCATACATTTCAAATCAGGCATAACAAACCATCCATTACAAATCAAGCTTTACATATCATGTATTTCAAAAATCACGCCTTACATATTATGCATTTCAAAATTCACGCTTTACATATCATTTATTTCATAAATCACGCCTTACATATTACGCATTTCAAAATTCACGCCTTACATATCCTGTATTTCATAAATCACGCTTTACATATCATTTATTTCATAAATCAAGCCTTACATATTACGCATTTCAAAATTCACGCCTTACATATCCTGTATTTCATAAATCACGCCTTACATATTGTGCATTTCAAAATTCACGCCTTACATATTACGCATTTCAAAATTCACGCCTTACATATCATGCATTTCAAAATTCACGCCTTACATGTTACGCATTTCAAAATTCACGCATTACATATCATTCATTTAAAAATTCACGCCTTACATATCATGCATTTCAAAATTCACGCCTTACATATTATGCATTTCAAAATTTACGCCTTACATATCATGCATTTAAAAATTCAAGCCTCAGATAGTATGCATTTAAAAAAGCATACCTTTAAAATACAATGCCTTACAAAGCGTGTCCTGTAAGCTGGGCTTACCTTGATGACCAGTATAGATCTTAAATACCGCGAACTAATTATTCTTGCTGCCATGATACAGTACTTGATATAGCTTTTAACGACAAATTTCAGTTTCCCAGATTGTTCAATGATCTTTTATAAAGCATCGTCGTAGTTTTGGAGAAGGCGTAAAAGCTCACAGATGTCACAACCATATGAAACAAACACAATTAAATATAATCCGCATTGTCACACAAATCCTCGCTGCTAGTAACTGCGAGTATTCCTTGTAAATTGAACTCGTAAATATTGGCACTTTCTTTAAACAACACGTAATGTCATAAACAACATGTCATGTAGTAATAAATGACAATAACGATTTTGCAGTATGACTTTTGTTGAAAACGAATACCACTTTTTGGTTGTTTGTTCGATTTATAGATAATTAAGACAAATTTAAACCTTATTTTTGCCGATGGTCAAATTTGAACAAGTTTGCTTCGCTTATGACATTAAAGTCAACATGTACAGTTGTACAATTTATATTCTGTGCTCTCAAACTAAGGAATAGTAAATAAAGGAAATGTCCTGATATAAAAATCTTAATTTTCAATACGGTGATTTTGAAATAATGTGCTTCTCAGTAGATGTGATATAATGTAATTGTATGTTTATTTGTTTAATGTTGATAAGTGTTCCTGTTCTCACTAGCTTCATATTTTCATGTAATTGTGTTGGCTATAAACCTGCTTTGTTTTTTTAAGTGCTGAATAAACATATTTGTATTGGTATATAAAAACAAGCTTTCATTAAAAACATCAATTCACATATACCGTACTTCCTTATGATAGCAATGCAAGTTTAAGTGGGTTTTTTTGGAAGCCTTTTTTTCATCAATTTTTGTTTTTGGTCGACACCTGATTAAACAATGGATTCACTGAGCTCAAGAATGGGCAGTTGTATTTTTGAACATTTGAAACAAATGAACGACCAGCAAAACTAATATTTCAAACTTAAAAGTATGACTTTTTAATTAATTAATTAGGTCAGTGACGCTTATAATACTAGGTCAATGGCCATAAAATAGGTAAATAACCTTAAAAAGGTCAATGTCATAATAAACAAAGGACAATGACCTTACAAATAGGCAAATTACACTAAAAATAGGTCAGTGAACAATGTTTTACAGATAAACATACATATGATAACGATATTCAAATAAAAGGTTCTAAGCAAGCAAAAACTTTGCATGTATATACAGTCTAACTGCCTTGTTGGTTAGAGAATAGTTCATGGCGGGGATTTCTTTATTTACACTGTCCCGTTTTATTGGATTGACAGTAGGGTAAGTGTGAGGTTTGGTGCACCCTAGAACCTGGTTGAAACCCAAAGCGGCATTTTTTGCCACTGACCGTTGCAAGGCGTTAGCCCTTTTGTCAACCCGTTTGTGTTTATGATGTCTTATTTGACCTTTCTTTTATTCATCTTTAAATTTGTTCTTTGTTTCTGTGTGTGTTTGTGGTTGACTGTCGTCCTTCAATGCTGTTTTTCCTGTTCTTTTTTATATCTATATTGTATTAAAAGTCCACTAAAGGGAAGATATTTCCAAACACAGATCATGAGATGGTCCCTTAATACAGGTACATTTTCATAAAATACATAATATTTGGGAATTGAATCAGTGGTCTCTTTGAGCGGGTGGTCTCTTAATAGAGGTGGTCTCTTAAGTAGAGAAGGTTTGACTGTACATGATCTTGATCCAACAGCATCACTCCAATCGGTCTCCAGCTTGTGTTTGAAGACGAAGTACCCGGTACCCGGTACCCGGTACATAGTATAAAAGAGTATGAGAGTGGACCATTGCAAACGGCCGAACACGACAAATATGAAAGATTGCAGTCTCGGTTTGATTGAGACTGTTCATGAACGATAGTGAAATATGCTTCCTACCGTTCACGCCCCCTAGAACACTCTCAGTTGCAGGGTTAAATCTGTCTTTGAACATATGGTACTGACGTTTCATGTGATGTCAGCAATGGTGTAGGTAAAATGTTGTATACCTTATAAATCGATGAATTATGGATATATGCATTTCTATTTTAAGGTTAAAACAAGCCAATGTAATTTTAATCTTTAATAACGAATAAACCATTCAATAATGAAACTATATAAGATATACATAATGCATTCTTGTTAGCAAATTAAAACAAACGCTTTTTAAGTCATTTTCAACACATGTAAGGTAATATATGAGGGTCGATGCTTTTGTGATGGAGGCAGACCACCCACTTTTCCTGGGTAGAACTGTTAACATCCCGCAATCCGTAAGAACACACCAATTAACACAACAGTTAAATCAGAATGTCATATTAATTGTACTGTGTGTATGCCCCTGTATATATTCATCCAAATATAGAGCTTTGTTGTTTTAATAAGGGCAAGACAACTACGCTTTATACAACGAACAAATAGAAAAATATACATAAGCTGTAATGTTAGCATTGCCAAGTATACATCTCACCCCGAATTTCATTGACAGTTTACACAAACAGTACATGGAAGATAACTCTAGTACCAACAGAGAAACAAAAAGGCCAAATAACCGTGACTGAATCGCTCGGCTAATATCATTGTCGCATTGAAAGGGCAATAGTAACATAGCTGGAGGGTGGGGGTGGGAGGGAATTCTTACCTCTTTAAAATATCGTTATAGCAGATTCTTAGATTCAAAATGGAAGAGAAAGCATCCCTGAGACAAGTCAACATATCACAATAGGAGTGCCGAGAATGACGTTGTCTAGAAAAATGTCACCGACATGTTTTTACTATGTCAAATACAACACCACAATGTTGGGTTTATGTCATCCATGGCAATTTAACCTTAGGTTATATGACATGCTGTTAAAAGATGCGCTATGTCTCTGTCGAATGAGTGCTAAGACCGGCATTCTTGTCATATTAGTGGTTTTACGACATACGGAAGAGTCATTAGAAAAACCAATAATGAGATTTCCTGAAACAAACTCGTTACTGATATAAGACTATAAGAATCCATCATGAGTATCCATGTGAGATAGAGAAATCTCACCCGAGGGTCAGAATTGTAACCAGGGACGAGGCTCTTGTAACCAGGGACGAGGCTCTGCCGAGTGCCTGGTTGCAATTCTGATCCCGAGGGTGAGATTTCCCTATCTCACATGGATCACTCATGATGGGTTATTTTTCTCCCATTATGTGTTTATTAACGGCATAAAATCAATGACTGCTGATTTAGGGGGCACTCCTCAGTTTCGCATGAATGTCCATGGTGTAAATCAGAAAGAAATCAACTAAGCATCTTTTAGGTCCATGGATGGTCTTTATAATAATTATGAAGCACATGTTTGATGTTTTTTTCAGTTTTGATTACTTCTAAGTTTATTTTGGTGTATTGGAATATGCATTCTTTGGGTTTTTTGGAGGCTATAAATAGAAAAATGTGAACCAATCAAAAACTTCCTAAAAGTAGTTAAAATGGCTGATTTTCACTGACGAGGAGATCAGCGTGGAATAACTTTTTAAAATGCCGGACTAGGTATGTAAAATTTAGCATTTCCTGATATGCAAGAGCATTATGAGTGCAGACATGACCCTGATATGTGTAGGAAAAATTTTTTCTTTTATTTATTGACATTTGAAATATTGCTAAAATTGAATTTTTAGCATGTTTTAAGGGGTGGGGTAATCTTAAAGAAATGGGACTAAAGTTGTACAGAAAATGCTTTTTGATACTTTTATTTGGTATGGAAACATGGGTAATTTTATTGTCTTCTAAGAAATGTATGACACAATGATGATGTGATTTATTTTTGCTCAAGGATTCAAGCTAAGAGGTTGTCATGGGTTTGATGATTGAGAAATGTACATTAAACTGTGGAGTGCCCCCTTAACGCCAGAATAAGGCGACGTCGACGTAACGTCATGACGTCATGACGTCATAAGTCACATGTCATGTAAGATTATAAGTATCCATCATGAGTATCCATGTGAGATAGGTAAATCTCACCCGAGGGTCATAATTGTAACCAGGGACGAGGCTCTGCCGAGTTCCTGGTTGCAATTCTGATCCCGAGGGTGAGATTTACTTATCTCACATGGATAAACTCATGGTGGATACTTTTTCTTGGATATCAATGACATTTTGTGCATCGACGTCACCAATAACTAACATTTTAATGTGTTTTAACACAATGACTTCATGCATCTGTTCACGTTATTGACGTCATTGTTGTTGCGCGTGAATTTTATCTCGACCCAATCATTGGATTGGGACACTAAAAAAAAAAAAAAAATTAAAATTGGGAATTTTTTCCTCTTAATTGGGAAAAAAAGGTATGTTTTGGCATTGGGAATATGACCGAATTTCGGCTATAAAAACAGCCAAAAAAAAAACCTGCATACTGTGAATACAACAAATAACATACTGTGAATACTAGTTCTAGGTGCTACTAATGTTTGTTTTATGTAACATAGAGGATTTTACATGTACATGAGTGACTGTATTATGGATTTTAATAAACGAGTTGGATAAAATGATAGGATGCGAGGCTCTGTATCCTATCTTTTTATGAAACGAGTTTATTAAAGTCAATAATACACAGTCATGAATGAAAGATTCTGTTTTTCACAAAACACACCTACTACGTGATAGTTTCGCATTAATTTAATGTCTTAATTTACCTGTATGCGGCGGCATTTGTAAGAGAAATCATGACGTCGTATATTGTTTTCATGACGTCAGCTACGTACAATGTGGCTGTAACGCGTTCGCCCTACAAATATTCGAGCACAAATACGGCGACACCTTAAACTAAATGTTACTAACATGCAAAGTAAGAGTTCAAATAACGATAAATATATAATACCATGCAAACAAGAATACACATTACGGGAAATAAGTCATGACTTTATTAACCTCCCAGCCATGTTATTTTACTCATAGGGGTCCGCAAATTTAAAATAAATATGTTGCACTGTATAAAGCTCGTTGAAAATTCACAGGCAGAATTCCCAGAAAAGAATACAAGAAATAAGTATTTGTTAATGGTTTCTTTGAACTGAGATGGAAACTATAGCAAACATTTCTCCAATTTCATTCCTATCTATACTAAACTTTACATACTCGCTTACCTCATATGCATCTTACCGTTGTTATGATCTTTCCAGAAACCATTTCTTTTAATATCCGGAGACTTTGACAATATTCATATTTGCATTAGTTTTTTTAAAACCTTCAGATATCTACTAAATACGATAAAACCTTGTCTCTCACACATGTGGCTTTAGGTTTTACAAAATATAAAAAGCAACATTGTTTGAACAGAGGTAATCTGTAATCGAGTTTCATGTTGCCGATGTAATGTCATGTATATGATAATGTTTGTGAGAACTTCGTAAGATCCTTGATCATGTTCCCATTCATACTCTCTATGTTAAACTTGTTAAAATGTTTATCAAACGAGGTTATGACCCTATCATTATTTATTGGGATAACAATATGGTAAGTATACATTACAAAAAAGGACGATTATGGAGTGCGTGGTCCAGTGGTAGAGCGCCGATCTCTAGATCGAGAGGCTCTGGGTTCGATCCTCGCCGCGGCCACGTTTTTTATCTTTGAGCAAGATAATTAATCCACATTGCTTAGTACTGGTTCTACCCAGGAAGCCATCGAGAGTGATTAATCTAAGTTGCAATAACTTGTTTCGCAATCGATGTAAAAATAAATAATTTTAACTAAAACAGGACGAGATGTTTCGATTGAGCGTTTATAATACGATATTGTTCCCGCTTATGTAACTTAACCATTCAGTACACTTTATTTGGATTTGGTTTATCTGCTCAGGAATATTGTGTAGAAAAAGGTAAATTTGAATGTAATAATTCGATGTTGTCAGGCCGTCGAGAATCGTGGTACCATAGCACAGACGGAAGTGCATGTTTTATGATACTTGTAATGTCAGTTATAACGAAAAAGAATCTAGTAATGCCAACATCTGTAATGTCAATCGATTGGGTTGAAGTAAAGAAACCACGCAACTGCAGATTATATAGTTCTTTAAGGCGACATATTTGTTTTCAACGTTTCGTATACGATTTATAGACCAAGTCTCTGAAAAGAAATTGCAAGATCTTGCTTATTTATCGCAATGTTAAAAATGTTGGTGTTCCTGAGTACAAGTAGGTTATATGATAAATTCGCTAAGTAGTAGGAAACCGAGTCTTATGGCGGAGGAATATATATCAAACACTATCACGTGATCAAACCGACACTAAAGTGCCATTTTCGGTGAATTTGACACTGAATTAGATTTATACACCTCTCTATTATAAATTTCGATTATGAAAAAACGCAGTCACGGGTAGTAGGCGAAGTATTGATATTGGTCATATACTACTATTGTATTTCCCATATGCCTACATTATAGCCTTTTGGCCTTCAGCCCCTATTTCTAAATAAGACTGGCTGAGAAAAAACGGCTGAGAAAAAACTAACTTTTCTTAAAGAACTATCTTAGATACTCTCAAAAATACCAGCAAATTGGGGTTAATGTAATGCCTTCAGCCTCTAATACTTCACTGAAGGTAGACACCTCCTAGTACAATTTTGTCAATAAAAATGCAAACTTCAATCAAAATAAAATTATCCTAAATGAACCTGTTTTATGATGGAATAAAAATGATTGATGTTTTATGGGGATTTGTTATGATTTGGGTAATTTAATCCAGAATCTACCTTACAATCTGACTATATGCCGTAATATACCCTTTACTTTGTTCAGACAATCAAACGCCCCAAATCAATTGTGGTATCTGACCTATTCACAAACTGCACAGGTCGAGCATATTTGTTGTAAACAGTATGTTATTCCTGTTGATAGTTTAAGATATTTTCTGTTGGCCGGAATTTAATTGCTTTTTATGTTCCAGTGTTTAAAATCGCGCTTTATTAAACAAAGTGCAATTAGCTCGCCAATTTAAAAGCTACAGTTAATACAAATCTTATTGTAGGTAACTTTCTAGTCTAGATGTATATGCATATAAATGTTTAAGAAGATCTGAGATGGGTTTTTTTACCAAATTATCTGTCCCAACGACGGCGAAATGCATATACATTTTGAAACGGGGCCAGGTACACACACATTCCACATATCAAAAATGTACGTGTCCGTGCATTCCAAATTTAATTTCTGATTTTAGTATAGTCTGGATTTATGCCAAAGAATGCAATTTATTTTGTGATTATCGAATGCATATCAGTTTGTCGGGAATATAAAAAAAGGCGCCTAATCGTAAAATACAAAGAAATAGTCCGCTATGGTCGCGGAAGAAGAATGCGAATAGAAATGATATGTTATGAGTACTTGGCGTTCCTACTGAAGGATCACTATATTACATTACAGAGTTAAATGACATTAGCAAATATATAATATCCTTGGATTAGTGTTCATTGCAATATATAATGTGCTTACAACATGTTTGAGGCTCACTATGTCACATTATACGTGTTCTTACAACATCTTTAAGGATCACTATGCTATATTATACTATAAACGCACTTACACCATGTTTGAGGATTCCTGTGCCAGAGTGTAAATGTATTTACAACATATTTGAGTATCAAAATACACGAGGGAAATCTATTATTATATAATTATGATATTGTAACTAAATTCCATCGCCGTAGTCTTTAGTAATTCCTATGATACAGAAACCGCTATGTATATAGCATATACTAAATCATCTCTGGTAAATGAAAATGTGTCGTCTATTGATTTCCACATACCATGTGGAAGACGTGCAATAATAGTTCCTGTGATATAATTACATATATATATAATATAATATGTTTAAACTAATACATATAATTTCAACTTGATAGAAAATCACTGGAAATTATTTATATATCTTTTGTCCAAGCTATCTTAGAGTTTCTATCCATAAGCTAAATCAAGATTCATGCTAGAAAATCCTTGAATCGCGTCGAACTAAACATAAGATTATACTTTTTCACAAAATGATAAATCATGCTTCCCCTCCATACCTTTCCAATTTAGTTCCACCAATAGTTAGTGAATCATCTCGATACTATTTAAGAAATGCAACTGATTTGGAAACTCCTGCTTCCAGAACTAAACTTTACCTGAACTCCTTTTTCCTTCATTTGTTCGCGAATGGAACAAACTGCCACTAGATAAATAGTATTACTATGGCAGTAGAAGAGCGCAGTTACTCCATACTCGTCTGCGACGAATTTTAGTTCATTAAATCACGATTTGTTCTTAAAAGTAAGTATAAAAGTCGAACAGTAGTAAGAAGGTCTACACTAGAGCTGGTGGAAGACAGGGTGAAGGGAAGCGAAAGTGATGCAATAAAGAGGGAGAGAAGGTTGATCCATTCCCACCCACCCACCCACCCACCATCACCACCACAAAAACAAATTAAATACATTAGTAATAAAAACATTTATCATCGTGTCAGCACTAAATATTCTGAACCATATACAAATTCAATGTTATGATAACAATAAAAAATAATTCATGCAAAAGACATTCTCTGGAGCGTACATATTGATCATGACAGTGTAAATAAAACGGCTGTCCGCTTTGCAGTGTAAATAACACAAACATGGCGAGCTGGCTCAAGATGTTGTTCAATTAGCAATCAATCATTTGTAAACGGGAAACTGTAAATAGAAACTCAGAAAATTGCGATAAAGTGTTACATGTCTGAGATGCAAAGTTGATGTTTAAGCAAGGAATAGTTTGCCCAACGTATCAATACTGAGTTTCCAAATAATTAAAAGAATTACAAAATTATAGCTTTTGTACAACGCCCGTTGTTATATAAAAATGAACGTTTTAATAATTTTAAAGTATTACAAAGTGCGACTTTTATTCACTTTGTAGTAATTTATTTAAAAATGTGCCCTTTTTATTATAAAGTGTTGGCAATTTCGAATTAAGCATTTAACCTACGCACTTTGTAATAAACTCTGATTCTGGTAAGGCCGGGTATCGCAGTATTAAAAATGTCTTCCGAGCACGTTAAAGAAAACACATGAATCTTTTAGATATAATATTAAGATTAGGGCACGGTTCCCGGATTCCTGTGTAACCTAAGAGAGATAACCTAAAATGTGTTGATGAGCCGTTAATCAACAATTCAGTTTCAATTTAATGCAAAATGACGGCGTGTAGTAACAGAGTTTTGGGGTTAAACTGTTTAAGTTTAGTAAAAAAAATAATGTTTAACGAGCTATTTAAAAGATTAATTGTAAGATAAAAACACAATAATACCAGTTATATATACCTTATTTTGAATCATGTCAGTTTTCGGCTTCTTTAGATGGTTATCACTAGGTGTACTGTAATTAAAGTAGCCTTTATGACTGCGTGACCGACTCCAATTAGATTACCCGTGAGATAGTGAGATATAGTTAGATGGTTATCACTAGGTGTACTGTAATTAAAGCAGCCTTTATGACTGCGTGACCCACTCCAATTAGATTACCCGTGAGATAGTGAGATATAGTTAGATGGTTATCACTAGGTGTACTGTAATTAAAGTAGCCTTTATGACTGCGTGACCGACTCCAATTAGATTACCAGTGAGATAGTGAGATATAGTTAGATGGTTATCACTAGGTGTACTGTAATTAAAGCAGCCTTTGTGACTGCGTGACCGACTCCAATTAGATTACCAGTGAGATAGTGAGATATTTTACCATTTAATTATATATACTCGGTAAAAAAAGTTTTGGACCAGGGTATATAAAGTCATATAAAAATAAAACTAGTGGACAAAATTTAAGTATCTTTTTTTAGTAACCAAGGTCTACCCTACCCGGTTAATTTGGAACCAGAAACATTAAATTCCAAACAAGATCTGATTTTAAAAAAAAATCGCGAACAAACAAAGGGTCTGTAAAAAATGTTGCAAAGTCCATACAAAGTAACAGTTACGGACACATTCGAGTAACCAATAAAAAGATTATTATTTTTTCGCAAACTTTCATTGTAAATATTGTGAATTATCAACTGAGATAATAAGGGTTATGGTCGAATGTCATGGTTCAGCGATCATTGTACGGGTTCGAACACTGCCATGGTCCAAAACTTCTTTTATTGTGAAAAGATGTCAGAAATAATTGAATTGAAAGTTGTTTATCGGCTCAGGATCATCAACACATTTTAGATTGTTTAGAGCGCCCAAAAGAGATAGGGGAAGGATACATAGAACTCCGGGGATCTCTTACTATCGAACAGGTTCCTATGGTTCTTTAACGTGGAGGTTAGGGCAGTCTCCCTGTTGGACGATTGTTAGGTTCTAAAGCTTCGGATTCTCGGTGATGTTTATACGAAATCCTAGTGGCCGCAACAGTAGCCAGATTGGACTGGTGGCCGCAACAGTAGCCAGATTGGACTGGTGGCCGCAACAGTAGCCAGATTGGACTGGTGGCCGCAACAGTCGCCAGATTGGACTGGTGGCCGCAACAGTAGCCAGATTGGACCCGTGGCCGCAACAGTAGCCAGATTGGACTGGTGGCCGCAACAGTAGCCAGACTGGACTGGTGGTGATTGACTGCTAATAACGTATATATATTTTGCTCTTTTTTTAATTTGTAGATTCATTTGAAAACGCTACTTCTTTACGTTAAAAAGCGCAACACATTACGTGGTCCAAGTATTAACTGTCATACCCCATCCAACCCATTTTGCAAGAAGCGTAAACGGGGTTGGCTGGGGTATGAAATAAATATCCATACATGTTGCTAACTTGTACTTACATGCTTGCTAAGATACACCTGTTAATTACTTTCATTACATTTTAAAGTGTAACACACATTCGAACACACCATTGTCAATACATATTTGCGAAAACCAGATTGTCAATACGCGTTTGCAGTTACAGTTCGAAAACTCAATTGTACATGTATGTTTTGCCAACCTATTTCCCATATAATGTCCCAGCTTGCAGTTGCCCATACATGTTTGCTAACTTGCATGTGTTTTGAAAACCCAATTGTCCTCACATGTGTTATATTATTGCTTGAATAGCATCGACTTTTGGGAAATGGATACTTGTAGAGATGGCCTACACGTACCACCCAATAGAATCTTCCGATTAATTCACATATCCATTGTTATTACTCCAGTACAGGGGACCACGGCATTAGGAGTAACAATGATAAAATATTACTTCAAGCATGGATAACCTGACCAAAACGTCAGGTTATTCCTGACCAAATACGTCAGGTTATTTTCCACAAAATTGCACACAAAAAACACGAATAAGATGACCTGAAGCCTTCATCTGTCTGGAACAGATACTTAGGTCTTTAGCTGTAGACAACGCTAATTTCTGGTCATTATTGCGATGATCTAATCACACGTTATTTGACAAAACGATGCACTGATTACATCATGATTACGGCCTCTTGACATTTTTACTTTAAATTTCTTGTCAGCGCTACTCCTCCTAAACGCCTTTTTGGATTTCGACGAAACTTGGCAGGAAGCATCGGTAATATGTCTAGTTGTGCATATCGTGCTTTTGTTCCGGTTCCCTGGAGTATGATTTCTAGTTGTGCAAATCGCTGTATATCAATGAAATCTTTTTTTAATTATTATTATTTTTTATAATTGTTACTTATGACAAACGTTATGAAAGCGGTGTCGCGGCGGTATTAATCACCTTAGAGATAGTTCCAGTGCATCTTGTTAACACGACAGATGCCTCATTGCTTGAGCAATCTTAATATGATCATAAGATTTCGGAGAAGTTCGACAATGGACCAATACTCCGGTGAGCGCTATAGGGCCATCATGGCCCTGTTATTGATAATTTTGTATCTAAATGATACCAAAGAAGCTTTAAATATTAATTTTAAAATAAATCTCAGCACAACGTCCTTTCCCAGCCAACCTCCTTAATTAAAGATTAAGATATTTTAAATATGGTGGCCGTATGTTATGAAATGTTAGTGGCCTTATATATGTATTGAACTGATACACACTAAACGACGTTCTTTATGACAAACGTTGAGTGTGATTTATGTACAGTCACGTTTGCAACAAATGACAAGCAAATTCATTCAACACGGATCGATGATGATAAAGTTTTGCAAAAAGTAAGTTGTCCTGCCCATAAATACGCGCTAGAGTAAGAGAGCAACAGGCAACGGTTTTTGACAAACAAATGACAATTTATTATATTGTTAACATATTGGAATGTCACCGAAAGGCGACTGCTTATGACGTTTATATTACACCAGTTATGTGCATACTCACACGGACACGGACTTATAAAATATCCAGAACATGATTCGCACGAAATAGGCGAGTCTCAGCAGGGAATCACCCCATGGATCTTTTGCCTTCCTGATAAGGTTTACTTACACTAAATTAGCCAGATGTGCACGCCATGTGTAGTCGAAAGTAGTCCTGTATTAAAGAGTACAAATCCGTTTTGTCTTTAAATACGTTTTTAGTTTCCTGTTATTTTTTTGCTGTAACTGTATTCTGGACATGTTGTTGATTTTAATATGCAGTTCATCATGTTTTTGACAGTTTTTTTATATAAATTTCAGAAGTGAAAGTAGACAGGGTATGTGTGTGTGTGTGTGTATTTCAAAGGAGTATAGTCCCTCCACCTACGACAGGCATCCTACCTGACGATTATAGACACAATGTCTGGACTTTTATCTGTATGAAATTGCAAGGGGTAAAAACAGCGTTGACCTTTGACCCGGTGTTAGTATACAGCTGAAGAAATGTTTCTTAGAAGACATTCAATCCCCTACTTCCTTGATGATGTTTAATAGCAGACATGTTTATCTGCACGATAAAGAAAGTTTCCCACAAATTAACCAGGTCTGAGTTCTTAACAGGTTGTCAACATTCTAACTTTACTAGGGAAGGGGCATGGAGACTCGTTACGCTATTATAACCATAAGCGTGTAAAACCGTACGCCGGCCACCATTTACACATATCGGACGTCGTTATAGGTTGTAAACTGCAGTGAAATGTTGCATTGTTTCCGCACATCTGTCATTATAATTACAACTTTTATATTTTAAAAAGGGTTATAACCTAAATACTCAAAGGACGGTAGCGTTTGATGTTGGTCTTAAATATTGTCTTGTCGTACCCTTGTTCTCTTGTTGCCAAACACACGGTTAAATTTCCCTGCTGCGGAACACCTAAATAGTGCGAGCAATTTTCTGAATATTTACTAGTAGGTACATAAATAGTGCTATAAAAATGCAAGCCTTTAGCGCGCCATTAATTTTTATAGAATTATAACATTGTTGTGTGCAAAGTGTGCACGGCAAAAGCATAGGTTTACGCTTCTAAAAGCATAACATTAAAACAAAAGTGCAACTCCTCCTCATATGACGATATTTCTTTTGGTAGACCTTTAGAAAATATAAAGTAGAGATAAAAGTGGAAGAGGAAACAGTAGCATTCAAGGACCACAGTCCAGCAAAAACAGAAACAAACAATAATTACAAAGATGAACAAAAGGCAAGACTTGACATCACAAACATAAAAGGGTTGACAATAGGGCTACCGCCTTGGAACGGACAGTGGCTAAATATGCATCTGGGGGTTTAAACTAGGTTCTAATGTGCATCAAACCTCACTCTTACCATATTGTCATCCCAATAAAACGGGACAGTGATATCCCCGCCAGATTATATTCTCTAACAAACAAGGCAGCATTAACATGCAATACAGTACACCACATAAATGATCATGTATACATGAATATGAGCTTTTTATGGATACGTGTCTTGCAATTAATAAATTGTTCCTGTTTTATGAGGACATCATGGCAGATTAATACCACAATCTTAAAATTAGTACCGAGCACAACAGAATATATTGATATTTGTTTGTGACTGACAGCGCATGTCCCATAGACACGTTTTCTAGTTTTCAGCTGATATAATTAGTCTAACATTCTCTAACATGCACTCAGAGGACTAAAGAAGCGTACATTTATAAAATGAATTCGCTTTTAACAATCTGTTGTTCTATGACAACCAAACGTGTGTACGTATTAAAAATACATTTCATTTGACTATCAATAACAGTAATCTCTAATCCGGTCATTATTGATTTCAACCTTGCTTTGTAATATAGAAACATTAGCGTGTTCGTTAGGACATCGGCATTCAGTGTTATCTAATCGATAGACGTTTTTGGACGGTGCCGAAATTCTGGCGCGCAAGGAATTTCTGTTAGAAACCAAAGAGCACCAGATTACAGCGCGATAAATGTAGTACCATTTGCAAGGCTGTAAATGGGCAAAAGATCCGTATATTGACAACATATTGACAAATATGTAAGCGTTGATAAACATTAAGTGATTTTAACTTAAGTTTAAGTAAAACGACGTTTTTGAAGGTATTTGCTCCTGTTCAAATTAATGCGCATATGTCTAATAACGTAAACAAGCCATACTGACGTCATTTCGAATTTTTCAAATTCATCACTGATATTCGGCAGGTGCCCTCCTGATTTTTCAGGACTTCATGCGCGGTGCGGTAATTCGGTGTGCATATAATCCTAATACATTTAGAGATTCACCTTTTGGGCCCTTTTTAAAAATACATAGAAATATAAAACACACATTTGAGGAAAGTTTGGTGTGTCTAGATTGGGTCCTAAAACCTGGGTTTTGGTCCCAAGCTATATATATGCAAATCACCTGACCGGACTACTTTTTCCCCCATAATTCCATGCGCCAAACACCAGAGTTGATACTAGTATCGAGAATGTAAACAAGCGTCTACATGAGGTTGGGGGTAAAAGCCGTACCGTACATTTCCGAAATATAACGAAAACAGCCGTTGCGTAGTACGGAGAATACCGAAAGTAGAAATTAATAGTTTAGTAAAGAACCTAACAGAGATTATCGGAATATCATCAGTGTATGATATAGATATATATCAGATGTAATTGGATATTAAATAGAATCCGAACCGTACGTACATTTGAAGAGTTAGTAATTCGATTGCCATGATATTAATTTGCTACCTTTTATCATTACAACTATCAAAGGCCTTTCATAAATTCACGAGTAGAAGAGATTATATAACTATGTACTACAGGCATGTCTTTATCAAACCATACAAGTATGTTCATCAATTCAATTCAATTCATTTCAATATTTTATTTGGCATTACACTTACATGTTTATTGCCTAAACAAGGCGGAATACAATATGCAATATGTTCTTTCGTCAGGTCCCATAACTCTGGTCAATGCCTCATCCGATTTCAATAATATTTTGCACAGATGTTCACCTACTGAATGCGCAAAACCGTTTTGTTTTTTTCGGAATCAATACTCTCTGAGTGCCACCGTCCATCAGCACTTTCAGGGCTTTAATTTGTGTGGGTTTGACTTGTTATTCCGCTATTCAATATAATGATATTTTCTGCAGTTATAAACATATATACGTTAAAATATATATTGTATAATTTTCACATCAATTCTAAAACATTTAACAATTCAAGCATTTATAAATAAACGTGTCGTTGAACCATGAATGAAAAACAAAATAATAGGACCAGTGTAAAAGAGCAAATGTATGTGAGAAAATTTGCATAGCTTCTTAAGTGATTTACTTGAAATAGGTAAACACAATCACAAGAAACGTGGAAATTCCACGAACACCAGGTTTTCCGAGTGGAAACTGTTTCCTATTTTAATAACAGTGACCTTGAACTTGACCTCAGTGACACCAAATGCAATCATAAGCTTTCATTACATAAAAGGTACCTACATAGCAAGTTTTGTTCCAATTTTGTCAATCCCAACTAAAGTTATTGACCGGACACCGTTTTTCTTTTTGTAGTAAAAGTGGCATTGACCTTGATCCCAGTGACACCAACTGCAATCCCAAGCTACCTTTCCATATAAGCTACCTACCCTGCAAGATTCATCGCAATGCCTCATTCCTAGCAAAATTTACTAAGTGGAAACTAAGAGTTTGACGCCGCCCGCCCGCCAAAGGACATATCCTAATTTAATAACCAGGATAAAAACTAATGTGTTATTTTCCATAGAACTCGCTTTAATAATATGATGAATAAGTTAACATACACTCAACAGGCGTGTTGGCAATATTCAAATACAAAAATAGTAAAAGAAAAATGCAATAGCATATTTATTTCGTTAAATAACCATAGGAATCTATTCGATACTAAGAGTAGGGCACGGTTCCCGGATTCCTATGTATCCTTCCCCTCTCTCTGGGGCGGCTCTAAATAACCTATACTGTGTTGATGAGCCGTTAAACAACATTCAATAGCATATTTATTTCTGTAATCGTTGCGGCGGCGAAGATATACAGCTTCCTCCGCCTTGCATGCGGGAGGTCGATAGTTCAAATCCCGACTGGGCCACCCGAAATACTTCATTAAACTGGTACAGGTAACTAATTTCTTGACGTTCAGCATATAAAGGGTAGTGCAATGACTGTTCTGCTCGGTTTCAGTACAATGCAACTGGGTATGTGTTGTCAATGGCGTGGTATTTCAGTGCGGCTGCACTACACAGCTGAGCATTGAGCCCAATTTTACAAGTGGACACCGCCGTGATACGACTGAAAGATGGTTTAAAGCACCATTACTACCCTACACACTTTAACTCACAGAGTTATTGGGGCCTGAATATAAACTTCCTGTGATTTATTGAATGAATGAATGGTGTTTTACGGCACGTTGACACATAAATAGGTCATAGTGTGCGCAAAAACTGATGAAAGATGAAGAAATGAAGTAGTAATTAAAAAGTAATGTAAGTATACAAAGATAAACTATTTACAAATAAGGGATGATATGGTAGTAATATAAACTATATATGTAAATAAAAAAGCGCGTAATTATTGGGGCATAATATTTGGTCTGGACCCTTTAAAATGATTTATTATGCAGATATGCACTTTTCTGCCCAATAAAGGGGTGACCTATTAAATTTTGCTTTATTAGCCACTGACCAATAGAGCAAATCAATGCGGAATCCCTCGGCGTTTATTGTACGTAACGTTATCTGACGTCATGCACGTAACGTTGCCTGACGTCATAAAACAAACAAAAAACAACAACATGGCGGCGTCCTCGATAAGCTTAACATTCGGAGAAATAGGTTATAATAGTAATTTATACAGAAAATGTGGATAATCTACATGATAAATAGAATATTATGTCAGTGCCTTTTACTATCAAGTTTACTAGGCTCGGCACGAAAACGAAGAATGCTTCGGCAGAGCCTCACCATTCTTCGTTTTCTAAGCCTTGCCTAATAAACTTGATAGTAAAAGGCACTGACATAATATTCTCTATATCATAATAATGACGTCCAGGAGAGTGTGCTCCTCACCCACACATTTTCCTTTAGAAAAACACTATCATAAACCATTTTCTACCTAATACAGGGATCAAGATCAAAATCTTTTCAGACACAACATCCTAACTACATATATTTATTTCCGTAAATGTCAACGTTGGTGTAATCTCTCATTACTAACTCATTCTGTAAATAAGAGGATTGATTGATAGGTCATCTTTGACACAAACATCGCCATTATTGTCCATTTTACAGTCAACATCAAGCGTCTGTATGCTATAAATGAGAACCGCTCCTTCATATATATTTACTTGTTTATATACTCGTTGAAGGGCATTTGTTGATTGACATATATAGTTTATATTACTACCATATCATCCCTTATTTTTTAATAGTTTTATCTGTATAATTTTACATTAATTTTTAAATACTACTTAATTTCTTCATCTTTCGTCGGTTTTTGCGCATAATATGACCTATTTATGTGCCGACGTGCGTGAAACACCATTCATACATTCATGTTGTGTAGTGGTCTCAGTTCAACATTCACAAATGATGTACATGCAATCAGATTGTATTGATGCAGTTTTGAAGACACCTCACTCAAGTGGTAGTGCATTAGGATATAGTTCTGTCACCATACAAGCGTATACATGCTTTCTTTCGTATTACAGCTATTCATGCAAATCCTAACTTTTAGTACGGTGATCTCATCTACTTCGTAGCGTAGCCTACAGTAACAAAAATGTAGATAGTTTCAAAGTGCTTTAGTTTAAGTAGTTGAACTTTATTTGGCACATGTATATTGATATGACTTTCACATCACCCATACAGCTTTGATAACTGTTGTTCACAAATGATACTTCGATGATTTTATACATAATTCTATAAATTATGACAATAAATAGAGTTTAATAGCCAGTGTTTTTGAGATACGGGAAATATCTCCCGAGGTAGAGAAATGGCCCCGATATAAGAACGAGAACGAGTTCTTATATCGGGGCCAGTTCTCTACTGAGGGAGATATTTTCAGTATCTCAAAAACACTGGTTATTAAACTATATATTACATACTTTAAAATGATATTTTATTAATATTTCTAATGATTCACGGCTTTTTACACCATTTTGCACGAGAACGCCAATACGACGTTATGTCGACGTTACGTCATGCAAACAAAACAAGTGGAAAGGCACTCTTCGTTAATTTCCGTAATCGTTATTCCCTAGTGGCGGAATCTGACGACAACGTCCGTAAAACAATCGGAACATCATTTGGCGTTCCCGCCACTGGCGGAAAAGGCCGAGCAATGTTTCGTACTGTGAAATATCTCCCAGTTACTGCAAACGAGTAGATATAGCTTTTCTATTCCCAGTATTACCTATACAAATCACAGACAGATATGTAATATAATGGAATACATTAATACAAATAAAACAATTTACGAACTAGAATGATAGGAATGATTATCGGGTATTATTTTAATAATTCCAAGTGTAATTATTTTGTTTGAAATTGTCGGAGTTGTATGATAAACCACACAAAATAAACACCGCCAAGTTTGTTTATAACTTTCATTGAGATAACCTTTCGTACTACGCACTAACCTGTTCTCGCAATGTTCAGATTCCCCATGAGAGCACCTGAACATTTATATAATTGATATATGGGTCTCAAGTGATGAATTCGGTCACCTTGAAGTATTAATATTATCAAAAGCTCATTACAACCAAAATCTTTAAAGTGGCCTATGGTGCTTTCCAATATGTGAAGTCTTGAACTAGCTGAAGAAAAAAAGTCATTACTTCAAAAGAAGATCGCCGTGGACAAGTACTCAACATTTTCTATTGATACAATATGACCGTACAACTAGTCAACATTTTCTATTGATACAATATGACCGTACAACTAGTCAACATTTTCTATTGATACAATATGACCGTACAAATTTTCTATTGATACAATATGACCATACAACTAGTCAACATTTTCTATTGATACAATATGACCGTACAACTAGTCAACATTTTCTATTGATACAATATGACCGTACAACTAGTCAACATTTTTTCTATTGATACAATATGACCGTACAACTAGTCAACATTTTCTATTGATACAATATGACCGTACCACATTTTCTATTGATACAATATGACCGTACAACTAGTCAACATTTTCTATTGATACAATATGACCGTACAACTAGTCAACATTTTTTCTATTGATTCAATATGGCCGTACAACTAATCAACATTTTCTATTGATACAATATGACCGTACAACTAGTCAACATTTTCTATTGATACAATATGACCGTTCAGTAAGATGCCAATTCGCAGTTCGCTGTTCAAATAGATACAATGTGTTGATACAAAAGTGTGTTCTTTAGTTTTTATAATAAATCTGGGTTCATTTTATAACACTGAGTTGCTTTTAAGTTATGTTTTAACATAACAAAATGAAAGAAAATGAACGTGTATGTTGTGCTCAACAATATCTACAGTATGCCAGATATGTGGACAGTTATGGTAACAAATGTGTTTGCGTGTGTTGAAATGAAAAATCGACTTGTTATTAGTCAAGCTGATTAATTGATTAAGTTCTATAGTTGTAGCAGTTTACAGGGTTCTTTCTCTCCTTTTTTTTTGGCTTCCGCAACGCACTTGTATAATTGCACATGGTAGCAGTGAACATTTTAGTTCAGTATGCGTAGCGAGAGTAAAGCATATGCCTTGAAGGGTTTAGTAGGAATGCCCAATGGTAAGAATGTGAAAGAATGTCCCTGATAAGAAAAAAAACAATTATGTCATTGTACTATCGTTTCTGTGTGAATCTATGCCACATCGGGCAAGTTCCTGTCTTTGACATCATCCTTGCGTGTATAACATTTTACAAATTGACGGATTACTTCTGTTTGTGCGGGGTCTATTTGTCCACTTGTTTAGTTACGTAAAGGTAGCATTTTACTCTTGCGTAAAATCTTGTCTAGAAATGATAATATGCCAGACACGATAATCACCATACACGCAATACGGCCATGTTCTCTACTTCATTAATACATCACAACATATCCAAGGCTAAATTCCTGTTAGTCTACTCCAGTTGTTCGTTCTATGGCTAAGACGAACAGCAGTCCAGTCAAATACATCTAAACTATTTGGTTTATCTCTGATTTTTATACCGAATGTTTGTTTGTTTGTTTGTATTGGGTTTGACGTCATTTTCAACACATGTAAGGTTATATATGACGTTCTATTGTTTGTGGTGGAGGCAGACCACTCACTTTTCCTGGGTAGAACCAGTACTGTACACCTCCCGCCATCCGTAAGAATCGACATTTCCTTACTTACAAGTCGAGCTCCCAGTGGGATTTAAACCCGCAGCGGTGAGAGGCGAATGTTTACAACGCAACGTCGTTAACCATTCGGCCACGGAGACGCGAAACAGGAATATAGTTATACAATAAAGTAGGACACGTAAACTTAACTACAGTCAAATTGTTCGATATTACTAAATGGGAGATCAGAGTTGGTATCATAATACAGATAGTGTTGTGTTGCATGAAGAAAAATACAACTGGTCTCTGAACAGAGGTGGTCTCATGAGCATGTGTGTAAATAACTAAATATACGCATTCGTTTTTATTAAATACCAAAAGGTAACTCATTAAAGTAGCTATTCCGCCAAATAACGGCAAAATTACACTACAAAACTGTGTATCAAAACTCTATCCAGGTGTTCAGGTCATATAATAATGTATGTGTGCTGATTAAAAGTAAAGATTTATTAACAGGTTCTTAAAATACGCGTGATTGAATATGCGTAAATGAATTATGATACGGCAACTCTCAATTCGACGCTTCAGTTTTGGGGTTTAGCCGGGCTGGTAAAAGCCGTTTATATTGTGTCTATATAGTATGGATTCTCGAAATATGTCTGTTATATATATATATTGTCGTCAGTTGGTTTAGAAATGGTGCACATGTTTTGTAAAAATTGACTGTTGTTGGCGGAATAGCTACTTTAATGCAGACGGCAAAAATAGTAACATATTAATTGTTCACCAGAAACGCTTATATAATGACTGGTTTCAGTAATAATCGTTAAACACGAACGAGTTTTAAATGGAACAAAAATGGGGTAAATGTAGACTGGCATCAGTCCGACCAATTCCTCTTTATCTATAGATAATTCTTTCCTATGTACTGAAAGAGGCAAATATCTGCACTAAGGTATTGTTATGATCTTATCTGAATTATGAATTCGGCCATAAAGAGAAACATAACATGGAAAAAAACTGTTTATGCAGAGTATTATTTGTACATGACAATAAATTCTATTTATGAATTTGTATAATTTGTAGACAGATACCAGTCTAGGGTATCAGACTAGGTTAAGTGTATGTTACAGGTCTGCGGCAAATCTTGATACCTTATCATATTCATTAACTTGAAAAAGGTGTGTCAGTGATGTGGATCGTTGAAAATAAAACACAACTGGTCCAATTAAATGTATGCCACGGTCATTCATATCACGGTATGTCGGCCAGGTATATAAGATATCGACGCGTGTTCAAGTATAAATTCAAATAGCCGATAAAGTCATTTTAATCGAACATCCTTTAATAATTGATACCGTATCAGTTTCATCAATGGTGATATGGAGATATCGAATGTGTATGAGCCGCGTTACAATAAATATTCATCATTTTCAGGTCGTAAATATCTCGCGGCAACAGAAGGCTGTTTGTACTAGAGATCAGAAGAGACTGGTTGATCTGGAGCGTCATTACTCTCGCCAAAGGCACCAAGAAGAATATAAACAAGCTAACCTTATTGATAAATTTCGTCAGAAGTTAGTGCGATTGAACAAACTGCGCATGCCCAAGGAAAAGAGACTATACACTCAATCGCGTGGATTTCCGATACATAACTCGGTAGCATATCAAGGTATTGGCATTACTCCTATACCCTGCGACAAAAACAGTAGCATTAAACCGGGCGAAAAACCGAGCTATTTAAATAGTGTGATACAAAGACTGCGCTCAAACAAAAAACAAATAGTAACTGACAAAGGATCTAATAAGCGGAGTGTAATTTATGTGAATAGAGGGTATTACAATTACTCTGATTGTGAAGTTAATCATTTGTCAGGTTCTTCTCATTTACCAACGATACACAGACAGGGCGATATAAAGTCAGTGATAAGACCTCGCCAGAAAGTAGATTGTGCGTCGTTTCATAGTTATCAGACATTTGATAAGTGTTTAAATTCTTACGACACATGGGAACGCGATGTTAATAAAGTGTACAGTGATAAAAGTGAGAAAATCAAGTTTTATAACCAGGATTTAAACAAGAGCAGTGCAAACTGTTCAAGTGTAGTTAATGCGACCAGTAATGTTAAGTATCATTTGAAGGGTCATAGAAAATCAGTACGGTTTACCGATTGCTTAGACAATGTTGAGTACAAGAAAAATACCACACAAAACAATGTGAAAATTGGACGAGATGGTTTTACTAATTTAGTACAACTGGCCCAAAGTACATCGGCAAATAGTAGTGTTGTTAAAAAGGCGAACAAGTGAACACATTCGATTTGGTGGATTTTGTTTAATTAATGACATTAATTGCGTTTGTTTGCAGGCTAAGATAGTTTATAGGATTAAGTAAACACTGGGGTTAAACAAAGTCAACGCTCGACCAGATACCGTCTACATTTGTTTACTTGTTATAACATAGTTTAAAACATATTTCAGGTCTGTTTAACCTACACACTGACACTGTCATACATAGTATACGATATACAAGATGTGACAGGCGTTATGTGTGAGTGGAGCATCTAATTATTATTGTGTTCATTCCAACTACGATGGCGGATACGACTGAAATATCAGCACACGGCGAAGGGTGTAGCGAGACGAGAAGTGACAAAAAGAAACGGAACGTATCCCTACACCCTATTCTCATACGCCATAATTCATTCGAGGATGAGGAGGATTATTTTAAACATCAAATGCGTCCGAGGGCTAACACTGACCCCGTTTCACCAAGACCCCACATGCAACACCGAATGCGAGTGCATTTCGACTTGCCGGACATAATTGTAGACGACTGTAGTGATAATGACGAAGACAGTGTGGATTGTTCGAACCCTGACCACCTTAAAAGCGACCTCGCAAATACGGAGCAAGGGGCGTTTTTTGTGTTTAAGTCCCCACCCAGACAACGTTCTAACACTTGTCCAAAGAACATGTTTAGTACTAAAAAGAAAACACTTAAAGACAGGCCGCCGACCCCACCGCCAAAGGACGATATTGCAAAGGAAGGCTTTACTAAATACCCTTCGTGGGAGAAAGTGCCATTTTCTCCACATCATCTAACACGGGTTTCAGAAGACTCTCGCGAGACAACACGAGAAACTGTAAAATATACGGAAAAAATACAAACATCTACGTCATCATCGCCAACGCGCTCAAGGAAAACACATCCAGCTCTCGTCGATTCAAAACCTACCCGAACCTCAAAACATTCGAAAAAATCTAGTTGTGACTCTGCGGCTGATTTACCTAAGCGGATTTCAGCAAAATTACCAAATGGCCACGTGCCGACCAAAGCCAGTGGCCATAGAGATGTGATACATTCAACGGCGTGAATTTCTTTATCCATAATGTTACAGTGAAAGTTTTCTTCAATGTGTTAAGTGATATCCGACGCGTTCGTGAACTAACAGTGTTATTATTCTGCGTGGAAGGCAAATAATGTTACCTATAACAGTGTTGAAACTGGGGCCACGAGTTGACTTCTGAGTGTAGACGGCAGATGTTATTAAATTGACGATGGAATTATATATTATACAGTTATATTTAAAATATTTACTGTTATGCTATTATATGATATAATTTATTTTCAGTCGTGCTACGCATATGCAGAGCCCACGATGAGCTTGTGGGTCTAGTAGGTATTGACGGCACCTTTCAGTTATTAATTGGGTATTGGTCAGAATAAATTCGGTAGTTCAGGAACATAACTCTAAGTTACGAAACAACAGTTCTAAGGTCAAATGTACTAGAACGCATTATTATTATTATTATTATTATTATTAAAATCTATTTATAAAGACTTTATTTAACAAGATCTCATTTGAAACAATTCAATCTTCTACGAGTTCTTTGTATAATTATAAATGCCATTTTAAACGGTAAGTAAGTTTCAAATAAGTATTAAAAAAATTATGCAGATATTTTAATAGAACTATGATTCAATTATTTTTAAAAATGTATACTGTTTTAAAACTCCTCGATTTGACTAGTATTTTTTTTTTAATGATTTAGTAAAAGAAAATTATATCACCTTATATTGAGCTCTAAATAAATGAAATCCAAGCAATTGTGTAATTCACTCCAAAATTGCAAGATTGGAAGAATACTTCGGTCCGAAGAAGAGTTTTTTGTTTAGTTTGGAATTTATCTTACTCAATACAAAAAAACACAACACAAAACAGCTTGAAAACCTTGGTACGAATAAAACAATATTTATCAGAGACTAGTATTTTTTGATAATTGTTTTCGATATTGGCATTAGTTTGGGGTATAAGGAAGCAGTGTAAATAGCGTTTGCTCAAACAAACAAGGATTAAGATTATGTATATATAGAACCTATTCATGAATTGTTTTGATTATGTTGTTAGAGGTCAGTGAATATATTTTTCTATGACAAATAACTACTTTTTTGTGTTTCTCTCTTTTGAGTTATGGTATATGGACCAGGCTCATTTAGTCATGAACTCGCGCGAAGGCACGCGCATGTATATCATTAAGAAGATTGACCCGGGATTTAATCATTAAAGGGACACACGGCAATCTTGAAATGTTTATTAAGCATTGAAATTAGCTCAATTTATTTATTTAGAATCATTTTTTACTTTAAAATTGCTTGCATATAATTAATTAACATTTTGAGTTTCCTTTTTTCTCCGTCTTATTCTACGATACAAAAACAAAAAAACAAACAAACAAATAAAATGGGCATAAACGTCCTAAAATAGTCATGACGTTAATCAACCGTGACAGACATGCTCTCTGCGGCTGCGTTTTGTCAATACTGTAGTTACTCCGAATTCGTACTTGCATTCACATACTTAAATAGCGTATTGCTAAATATTTGAAGAAAAGCTTCAAACAAGCTTATCAGTGGGAGCGCCAAGCCGTCGCGGAGGGATATTTACTTAAAAACGTCACGCGCAAAAAAACGTAAACAAACTGCGTTTTGAGCAGATTTCAGGATGGCGGTCAAAATGACACCAATGATGTAAAATGTATTCAACTGACAATGTACAATGATGACACACAAAAACAAATGCATCAATTCGTTTGTTACAGAATGAATTTTAAGTTTTTACGTGTTTTGTCGATTCTTTTTTATTAAAAATACGATTTCTAGGCTTTTACAAATTACCGATCGTTTGTATATCAATTCATCTTTACTTTATTTTTAGATTTTAATGAAAACGATAGTGTGTTTTTTTCGCAGGACTGTACGAAGATAATTATGAAAATATAAAATATAAAACAGCATATATCGTAGTTCCAACCGAATAAAACGACACAATAACAAAACGACAGAGCACAAAAACGTTTATTGATAATGAATAAAAACCACAGCGACCTTGTTCTTGTAAATTTCATATTTTCACAACAACCCCCTCTGAGGTTGCTGTCCCAATATAACATGGTAAGACGAGTTAACGGGACGTAAAACCCCATTTCATCTTGGATATATTACGTCTGAGTATCGTTAGACAGAACACGCACACGATTAGCCTTCTGCGATACAAAAAAACAAAAGCAAGTAAAATGGCCTTAACACCTGTCTGAGTTGAAGGATTTATTACTGTTCATGACGTTAATAAAATAAAAAGCAGTGATCCGCTCTATGCGGCTGTTTGGTTAAAACTAGTTATTTCGTATTTGTCTGTATACACTACTCAAATTTTGTAATCGGTCACTTTTCAAAGAATTATATACTTTTTAATAATTCACTGTATTTTCATTTGAAATTTTAACTCGCGTTGTTTAACAAATATCGATAGCGATTTATAAAACTTAATCTGCCTTGATTGGACTAAAACCTTGTTGATAAACTTAATAAAATATTGGTATGTGTTTCGGTGATTTCCAGTTTTTAGTATTCTTGTTATTTTCAAAAAAACCTGGGTGACCGATTATAAAAGTTGAGTAGTGTATACTTAAATTGTATGTGTTAACGATTTGAAAAGAAGCTTTATCAAGGCAAATATAAATGCATATTTGCGTTATTTTAGCATTTTAAAGGGGCACATGGCAATCTTGAGTTTTATATCTAGCATTACAATGAGCACCTCGATGTATTAATACTCTATCATTTTGACTTTGAAACTGTTTGCTTATCATTAAATAAAAAAATTGAGATTTCATTTTTCTTCGGTATTCTACAAAATATGTAAATAAATTATTTGTGCAATATAATTAATAGTAATTTGCTTTGTAATATTCTTATAATTAATATTAATAAATTCAAATTTGCAAGTTATGTTGAAAAGCTAACGTGACGCCGTGAGTTAAACAAATCAAGATTGCCATGTGTCCCTTTAATGAAAACGATAGTAAACATGTTCACAGGAGTATGTCAGTAAAGGTAGTGATAATCCTAAAAAACAACTTCAGCTGAATATATTACTTAAGTCACTACAGAGCATATGTTTTAAGATAAATGTTTAGCTGTGTGGTTTACTAATACCTAGCATTATTAAACACATAAAGAAGATGTCTTCAAATGGTAGAAAAATGTGTTTAAAAAATGATAAATTTTGACTTAAGTTAAGATATTGCTAAGAAGCTTTATGAATACGGTCCCAGGGCTTCCTGGGACTCGTGTTAATCGCAAGTCAATTTCTTAAAATGCTTTAGGTAAAAAAAAAAATGGTTTGTTTCAACTAACGGCTTCAAAAAAAATAGGGTAGGTAGGTAGGCAAAACTGTTTTTTTATTTTTTTTTATTATTAATGTCCTTATTTTTGTTAATGGAAAAACAGTTTTAATATGATAAAAAATACTGGGGAAGGTATTACTACCTAGATAATACATGGTTATGGCCCTTTGTCAATATTTGGTAATGTACACTGGAAACCCAGGGGTCGTGGGTTCAGATCTCACTGGAGGAATATATTATTACTTTTTATCTCCATAAGAAACCTTGGTTCATGGGTTCAACTTTTTTAAAAAAGTCTTCTTTCTTTTTTTCTTTTTCTTTTTTTTCTTTTAATGTTTTTTTTTTGGCAATAAAAAAAGTTAGGGTCGGCGGCTAAATAATAGGGTAGGTCGGGTTAGCGGAAACAAACACTTTTTTCTTTTAAGCCTTACTATAAATTACACTTTAGAAATAAACGTGATTGTGATATTGCTGCACTATGTGCATACATATTTGCTCAGGTTGAAACAAAACGACGATTTTTAAAATTTGATTTACGACCAAAATTATCGTAAGATATTTAATAAAACGGGGCCCAGTAGCCGAAGTCGACAAGCACCTTTGAAGTGCATGAAAGAATTGCCAACCTTGCACAACGTGATAATAAGGCTATCCCCTGTGGATGTGTCTGTTCTCTTGTTATGTCCCCGCCATCAAATGGTGAGGGTGCATATTAGCCATGTCCGTCTCGTCTGTGCGAGTGTCCGACCCTTCCGAAAAGTGTTTGTTTGTCTATCTCCTCCCTCAGTTTTGAAATGATTGTTTTGAACCTTTACAGGATGCTTGCCTATAATGTCAAGAAGTTCAAAACCACCTTGTATTACAGCCCCTTTTTTTGGTCAAAGTTTACGTTTTTCGTTGATTGTTATTAGTGGGGTATCCGTGTCCCATGGACACATTTCTAGTTTACTTTAAGGATGAAGCCTCCGAGAGGCTTAGTTATAGAAATATATTGTTTAATAAAAGATAAGTACAAAGTAGCTTATTCACATTTTCACATTTTCACTCACATTTTCACATTTTCACATTTTCATAAATCTATGGAAAATAAGACCATACATATTTGTAATTAATGTTAACATAGGTGAAGGCCGTGTAATGTGTGTCATAGGTTAACTTATCCTTGGTCTTAAAACAAGTAGATAAATTTACTCCATAAATCACCAGAAGAAAAGGAGTAACTTAAACTAAGAATAGTAAATAAATATGAGCCAAATATAAAAGTTGCAAATTATATATATATATATATTATATTACGACTGAACCCAGGTTAAGCTTCAGTGCTCAAGATAATAAAACAAATATCTCATCGAAGGTTTGAACTACGGACTAACAGCAGTATGACATTTACAGAGATATGAACTTAATATTAAAATAAATGGTCTGAGGTACACGGAAGTTTAGATATATGTCGATTAGATGGAGGCTTACAAATTCCTAACAAAATTGCTACACGAACACCCATATTGCCAGTATATACATATTATCTCCATCATTTTCAAGAAAATAATACCTGAGCTTTTATTTTGAAAACATCATATTAGATTAATTGTTTATGCTTTCATTGCTTTTTTGGTATTACCGATTTTTTTGTTTTCAAACTTGTATGCAAATATCTTCATTAACAAGTGTTGTTTATTCCAAATAACAGGCTAAGGAAGTTACCAGTATTGCGAATCATTCAGTTACCTATGTACGTCTGTTTTTGTAATTATCTAAATTCAGTACTAGAGAACAATAATGGGTGTTCGGTTAACATTGAAGTTACGTGTAAAGCTCATATCATTTATGTTGTGGTGAAAGTAAATACTGTTTTTCAATAATGACATTTCCGAATAACAACTTTGTTTTAACATGTTTATGGCCAACATTATTGTAGTATGAAATATGTACATAATTGTTATTGTTAAGTCAAACAGGACACGAGTCCTTGTACAAGTGCACCTACGCGGAAGAATTTTAATCCAAGTGGTATTGTTAGTGCTTTGTGATCTTAATTGGAGGAGTAAACAGTACATTTTTGACTTGTCTTTTGTTTTGTGTTATAGCAAGGAGCGTACTCCACTCCCGAGTCCCGGATCCGACATCCGGAAAATAAACGTTTTCTTCCGAAATAAATATATAGCATGCGAACGAACTCGGTATTCAAGGGAACACAATAACATTTCGAGACATCGGTATCTTATTCCGATTGACTAAAATAATATGTCAAGGCAACGAAATGTAAATGTAACCAAAAGCATGTTTCGAATTATGAAATGCCATTTTAAGAGAATGAAATATTACATCGGGGGAACGAAATAACATTACAGGATTTTCTTTCGAAATGTTATTCCGTTCATCGATATAAAATGTTCACCTCACGAAATCTCTCTTATTCGTTCGCACGATATACCAATCCCTCAAAATGTTATGTCGTTCTCTCAAAATATTATTTCTGTCTCACGATATAATATTTCGGTTCCTCGAAATCTGCTTCTTTCGTTGTTCTTGTTCTCTCGAAAAGGGGTACACATAATACGAGGGGACACAAAAGACGAGGGACACATAATACGAGGGGACACATAATACGAGGCGATATATAATACGAGGGGACATATAATACGAGGTGACACATGATAAGAGGGTACACATACTACGAGGGGACACATAATACGAGGGTAACAAAATACGAGGGGACACAAAATACGAGGGGACCCATAATACGAGGACACATAATACGAAGGGACACATAATACGAGGCGACACATAATATGAGGAGACACATAATACGAGGCGATATATAATTCGAAGGGACATATAATACGAGGTGACACATGATAAGAGGCGACACATAATACGAGGGGACACATACTACGAGG
>JAWPHD010012491.1:0-75486 GCA_037043455.1 Cyrtodaria siliqua | reverse complement strand
AAATAGATCAAATGTTTAGAACATTCAATGGACATAAATAAAATATGCATTTTAGGTACAATTAGGACGATGAAAAGGCCAATTTATGTCGATTTTCATGCCAAAATTGATTTTTCAGTCAAATTCTTCAAAATTGGTGGTACCATACCTGATTATAGTAGCGAATACGAGCTTAATAATGCCAAAAAAAACCGCTAAAATCAGAATTGATACTAGCTGAACGCTACCAAGTCGAGTTTGAATGATAAGGAATAATATTTTACCAATTACACAAATCATCATTTTTCACAGTATCCTATTTTAGGGGGGTAGGGGAAAGATTTAGTGGTTTCATGCCTACCAAACCTGTTGTCATGCAAATTTAATTCATGAAAACATGTTGCAAACATGCAACCCTACATGTTGATACCAAAAAGACATAGTTCAACTGCAAACACTTCACCAATACGTCATTTTAAACAAGAAAAAAAAATGAAACTCAAAATTACGGCTTTTATAGACAAAATTGGACTAAAAACGCTCAAAACCTATGTAATAAACTATGGAAAACTTATTTCTGAGCTTATTTTACCAATTGTTATTGGAAAAGTGTCCCTAGGTACGAATCTGAGCGAGTCCTAATTACTGCACGCATCTCTTATAAGAGGAGAAAACATGTTCAGATGTTTCTTAAATGATGAGTTTGTATTGTCATTTTCATAACAAGCTTAAAAACACTTACTTCATGCAAATCGAATGATTATTTGCCGAGATATAGTCTTGTGAATACCAAGGACAATAGTATGAAATCGACAAAAGTCAGTGATATTTTTTTAAATTTTACACTATCTGAATTGTCATACCAAACGGCGTTTCTTGTCAATACACCATATTAAATAGATCAAATGTTTAGAACATTCAATGGACATAAATAAAATATGCATTTTAGGTACAATTAGGACGATGAAAAGGCCAATTTATGTCGATTTTCATGCCAAAATTGATTTTTCAGTCAAATTCTTCAAAATTGGTGGTACCATACCTGATTATAGTAGCGAATACGAGCTTAATAATGCCAAAAATACCGCTAAAATCAGAATTGATACTAGCTGAACGCTACCAAGTCGAGTTTGAATTATAAGGAATAATATTTTACCAATTACACAAATTTTCATTTTTCACAGTATCCTATTTTAGGGGGGTAGGGGAAAGATTTAGTGGTTTCATGCCTACCAAACCTGTTGTCATGCAAATTTAATACATGAAAACATGTTGCAAAAATGCAACCCTACATGTTGATACCAAAAAGACATAGTTCAACTGCAAACACTTCACCAATACGTCATTTTAAACAAGAAAAAAAAATGAAACTCAAAATTACGGCTTTTATAGACAAAATTGGACTAAAAACGCTCAAAACCTATGTAATAAACTATGGAAAACTTATTTCTGAGCTTATTTTACCAATTGTTATCGGAAAAGTGTCCCTAGGTACGAATCTGAGCGAGTCCTAATTACTGCACGCATCTCTTATAGGTATGAAAGCACCAATTATTTTCCCCATAGACACCAATGTTAAAGTGTCACATATTAATGATTTGCTGCAAATTCTACTCAAGTATGGATAATGCAGCAGTGTAATGTTCATATAGAAAACTATTTTTCCACTTGAAAAATCACCAGAAAACGTGGGGTCACAAGACATGTAAGAAAGTTCTTGTTTGTTTACTAAACAGGTCAAGGGTACAGCTGTTTTTATTGATCGACTGTTTTTATTGCTCACAAAGTGTAAGCATAGAGTCGAAATTTCGAAACTGTTCATCAGTGATCCAGTAAAACCTATTAATACGCTTCTTATACATATAACCACAAAATCGAATTGAAATGGGCAGTTTCCCCCTACTTATAATGCCCATTTCCATCGAAAAAGGAGGGATTACTTTTTATTATAGGAACTACATTAGTATTGGTGGTGGTAAACCTAAAAACCTGAAAATGAAAATGATTTTTCACGATTCTCTACGTACCAACGCCAGGAAAGCATATATTACGTCGTGGTAAGTCATACCTTTATTTGTATCTTTTTTTTTAATTAGAATGCAAGTAGGATTTGAATATTTACTCCAGAACTCTCTCAGTACTTATTTTCATGATATTCAAATCGTACTCAAGACAATTCGTACGAGGTGTGTTTTTTCATTGTCGAAGTTACATGCATCTAAATCGGATATTTAAAAGGAAAATAATAAAAACATACACATTTCTAGTTAAAAATAACAGTTGATAGGGAAATACCATTTAACATTCAGACACTCAATAAAGATTCAATTATTTATTTATTTTCAGTTTTGGTAATAAAGTCCAGAAAAATGACAAAGAGATTAACAACAGTGTAAGTTTCATCCTCTCCAGCGAGTAGCAATGGTGGCCCAGTTTATAGTCATCTGACTCATCTCAGTGGTTGACTCGAAAGCACCACATCAAACTATTTTAAGGTGAGTTTCTTTAAACTTTAATACATGCCTATATGTAGATGTAATCATGGCTCTTATGGTAGTATGTCTATCTATCTATATATCTATTAATACTGCATCACCCCCTTTCGGATATTATGTGCAGATTTCCTGGGTAGAACCAGTAGTAAGCAATGTGGGTAAAGTGTCTTGCTCAAGGACACAACGAACATGGTGCGGAGGAGGATCAAACCGGGTACCCTCCGATCTCACGTTCGGCACTCTACCACTGAACCACAAATGCCACACAATTGTGTACCTACCATAGAGCCTTGATTCCAATGCCTTGACAGATAGGTAGGACCCGGCCTGTACCGACCCCGACAACCACTGTAATGACTGTATCATATGTCAATAGGCTAAATCTTAAATACATCACGTGCATGCATTTAAGAAACTGTGAATAAAACTACACTTTTAATAGGCACCTGTCATTTTTATATGACATGAACACATGGATATAGTTTTGATAAATGGTTTTGAAGAGTAAGTTTAGCATTATTTGGTTTGGTTTCTTTAATATTTTGTTTCCCAGCCGAATTATATTATAATATTTTATATATATATTTTAATGATCTTTATTGCAGACAGGAGCTGTTTGTTCCAGTACAGACCAGTGTTTAAAGAACCAGTTACTTCTTTGTCTGCGGAAACAATGACGTTGTGACTGTCGAAACAATGAAGATGTGACTTTTGAAGGAATTCAGAAGATGTGGCTGTGAAAGAAAGGAATTTGTGTCGTATGTTCGGATTCTGAATTGCACTGAGAAAGATTAATTGGCATGCTTATTGTTTAGACAAATTATTTTTACCGCGTGATTCGAGTGATTCGTGTAAATTGAACAAAAAGGGACAAAGGAATGCAAAATGTTCAGGTCTAACTTGATTCATAATCTTTCTGTGTCATGGATTGCACGATTCATAAAGATGCAGCAAGTATGTTTTCATAGAAGAGTGAAGATATATTTTAATGTACATGGAATGAAAAAACAGTGCTTAGCAAAACCATTTTAAATAAGACTTATTTGAGATCAACTGGTCTCAACCTTCAATGACTCTTAATAATTAGTTTGGTACATTTTGATCAAACTCAAACTTGGCTTCTGCAACACAATGTTGTCTAATGCAATGTTAAAGAAACTAACACACCAAATAACGTCAAAATTACACTACAAAACCATTTATTAAAACTCTGTCCAGATGTTCAGATCATATAATAATGTATATGATAATGTGCCGATTAAAAGTAGATTTTTCACGGGTTCTTAAAATGAATTATGAGTTGGTAACTCTCAATTCGACGCTCCAATTTTGATATTTGGTCTGGCTGGTTAAAGATGTTTATATTGTGTCTATAGAGTTCAGTGGATTCTCAAAATATGTAAATTATAATGTAATATTATACCTTGTGGTCAGTAAGTTTAGGAACGGTATACATATGTTGTAAAAAATTGCTGTTGTTGGCGGGATAGCTACTTTAAAAAAAATACAAAATTATAGATAAAGAATTAAACAATCCAATATACTACCAGCTAGCTTGTTAATCTTTTTTAAATGCTAGCACAACAGATGGAGAAAAAAATCATGCCCTGACCGGGAATCAAACTTATAGGTATCTTGCTAATTGTGCTAGTGTCTTTAATACCAGTAAAGTTACCATTGAGCAATTAAGACACATGGTTATATTGGCAACCGATTACTCATCACGGACCTGATGTCTTGGGGTTTCTTTTGGCAATTAAGAATATAGACTTAGTCTAATCAATGTTTTGCCTAGACCATCTTAGCATGGCGCAGCGCCATGCTGCCTTGACACTCCATGTGACCTTTTCAAGTCCCAAGTAATGTGATGCTTCATTATTAATCAATTTGTTAAGCAATATTTTATTCAGATCTCGTGTTCTTCAATATAAAGCGCTTCAGTGACCAGGATGGTAAAGACGCTGCGTTTAAAACCTCTCCTCTCACCACTTTAAGTCTTGCGGGTTCAAATCACATTGGGATTTCTAAGTGAGAAAATGTTGATTGTTACGGATGGCAGGTGGTATACAGTACTTCTACCCAGGAAAAATTGGTTGATCTGTCTTCACCACAAAAAAATACATCTGCCGTCATATATAGCCTAAAATGTGATTAAAATTACTAAAACACCATTCGATCAACCAATCGTCTTCCATATAAACACCAAGTTCCCTTACAAACCAGAAAAAATGGGTGGTAATTTCGGTTAAAGGGCTCTATTACAATGAACATTTGTTAATATGAATTCTGCTTTAATATATTTTCTTCTGAATCATATGCTAAATAATTGCAAACTTTTAATAAATCGCTAAAAAACCGGTGTGTAAATGTTTTGTTATAATGGATCGCTTTTGGATCATGCTCAATAATGGCAAAGTTTTAATGGATCGCTAACAAACCATTTTGTAAATGTTCAGTTTTAATGGATCGCTTTAGAATCGTTCTTAAAAGTAGCTATGTTTGAATGGACCGCTAGCAAACCGCTTTGTAAATGGCAATGTTTTAAAGGATCGCTTCAGGATCGCATGGTTATAAACCAGTTTCTTTTGGATCGCTCACAAATCGCTAATGAAACGCTTTTGGATCACGATCCTTAACTCGGACCATGTTTGCGATCATGCAAAATGCGATCCAAATGCGATCCGTTTAATGGATCACATTTGGATCGCTTTAACAAACCGCAGATCCACGGTTTTGAAGCGATCCTGAAGCGATTTTGAAGCGATTCATCATAAAATAATTTTGTGTGGGTTATTTTTCTGAAACAGCATGTATCTTAAAGGCCAGTCTGATGTAGTTACTACACAAAATTGAAGGCGTGTCTAGAATGGTAATAAATGTGATCTGTCAGGTCAAACCAGGGTCAGTTCCCTTGAATGTAAACAAGCATGTATGGTGTATGGGAAAATAGTGGACCATGCAGTTTTGAGATGAATGCATACACACTGTATATTATTGTTCATCAAGGATTCTCTGATCTACCTGCACATAATCCCTGTGAGGTGATGATGCAGTATGGTAGATATACATTCATTACATGAAAACAAAGTTTTTATAATATTGTATAATTTATAGTTTTATGTGTATTCATAATGTGTGAGCATAAACTATATGGCAAGCTATTTTACTGTTTATTTAATGTTGCAGGTATCTAAAGTAGATATGCAGATATCAGATATTTTATATATTAAAGCAGATATCTCATATACTTGTAGAAAGATATTATTTAAGAAGATATCTTATAAAGTATGTCAGATATCGTCATTAATAAATGAGATATTTGATTTAAATTTGTAATTCAGTTACCTTTTAAACCTTTTGATTCATACTGGTATTCAGTAATGTTACATGTATCGCATTCTGCTGTTATATCAAGCGTACATGCAATTACACATATCGCTATATAGGATTTCTTTTTTTAAAAGACGGTAATTGGCAAAATATGTGCTAAAATACTACAAAATATTGTGAAGTAATCCAATTCTTGAACACATCAAATGTATCAATGTATACAATTGCATCTGTTGTAGACTTGGGAAGTCTGATAAATATGAAATCTTATCATAAAGGAGCAATAAACACTAACTTCAGCATCCCTGCTGGAATTCTCCCATACTAATTACCTTCTTTGACCCCTTTGATTAGTTACAGGTCATTATATCTGAACTTGCAAAATTAGTGTGGTTTTTATTCCTAGGAGTGTTTAGGGGGTTTAGAAGAAATAGATTTATTGACTGCTTTTACCAATGTAATTTGTATCATGTGTAAAGTGCCTGTTCCCTTTTGGAACTAACTGTGTCAGTGTGAGTGGTCAAGATATCCTGCCAATTTGTATTACACTTGTGGATAACTGTTATATGTGCATACAATGGCTGAGGAAACTGTGAAATGCTTTACATTGAAATTGACTGAATTGCAGTTCAATACAATCAAACATTTGTTAAAGAATTATGAATGGGATTTTGAAGAATGTATTGTTGGACAAAATAAAATAAATGTGGAATTGATTGAGGAAGATAACATCCAGTCATCTCAGATAGATACTTTTAGTGGAAATAATAATAATGTCAATGATGATTTCGACAACCCTGATCAAAATCCAAATGGACAAAAAATATCAAAAATCATTTTATGGAGATATTTTCATGAAAAAAACATAGTTTTACTTTTTACTTATAAAAAAAAGATAGACTTGGACATTATTTGAAAGATAACCTAAAACTTACAGAAATAAATAGATAAAAGAAGTGTGCAGAATTCTTCATAAACTCTGTAGTTTACATCTGAGACTGGTGAATACTCTGCATGTTTATATGATAAGAAGGATGGCTCAATGCTGTGCCCTGGCATGACCATTTCTGTTTACATTTCCCAGTAGCTACTCTGTTTACATCACATGACTAGGGTCAAAGGTGAAATTTCAAATTAACTGTCATTTTCCTGTTGAAAATTTCGAAAATTTGGAATATGAAATATATAATTATAGTGCTTTGAGGGCAGCTTCAGAAACAGCATATAGTTTGATTAGTAGAGGATGAATTCATGCATCACTGAGAACATTTTTTTTAAAATATGATGCAGTATTTTCAGAAAAAAAATAGAAATATATGTCCTGAGTGAAGACAGTCTGAGTTCTATTTGAATTTGAATTGATTGGCATTTTGTGGGCGGACCTTTCCCTTTTATACTGTAGCCTGGGGTTTAAAGGGACAAACGGCAATCTTGATTTTTAAACATGTATATGCAATGGTATGTGTCGTCTACACTTTTGGAATATATATGAAAATCATTGTTTAAAATATTTTTTTGAGAACTACTAATCTAGTCCCAGTATTTGAAACACTAATATTAATTGAATTGAATTGGGTTTTAAGGCGCACCAACACGTGAAAACCTTTAAGGTTATGATGCCTAACAGGAATGAACATGCCAGACTCGTCCTCCATTTACATCAAGATAAAATATGGAGAATGGGCCTAGAACCTTCTTAACTGCAGAGTTGCTGCACATTCTATAGTCGACACTCCATTTGCGATGCAGCCACATTTCCACACGCGGTGTTACGAGTCCTACTCCGCTGCATGTGACACTGTGTTTGTGAGATTGCAGTGGTTGTATTCTTAAAGAATAAACATATTTATATAGTCCAGCTTCCTCATATTAAATTAATATTCTTGATTTACTACAGCCGCTTTAAAGTGGAGATTTCTTACAAATGGCAGAAGGTATACAGTACTTGTTCTAGAGGTATACAGTACTAGTTCTAAATGGCAGAAGGTATACAGTACTGGTTCTAATCTAAATGGCAGGAGGTATACAGTACTGGTTCTAATCTAAATGGCAGGAGGTATACAGTACTGGTTCTAAATGGCAGGAGGTATACAGTAATGGTTCTAAATGGCAGGAGGTATTAACTACTGGTTCTAAATGGCAGGAGGTATACAGTACTGGTTCTACCCAGGAATAATGGGGCGGTCTGCCAGTCTACGCGAAAACATTTTCACATGACATTCGGTTAAAAGTCGAGATAAAACGCCATAAAATGCTTGGTCAATTGAACACAGACAAGGCCATCCTTAAAAAAGGTTGATTTACTTTGCTATTTTATGTACATTTTGTTTTATAGGATCGCGCCGCAAAGCACATCAAAAACTATACTGGGTCCCACAAAATTAACCATCCAAAAATAGGTGTGCATTCACAGTGTTATTTAGCAGCTTGCATTTACGTATAAATGTTCGTTCTCTTTTAATTTTACAGTAAAGTGTTCTGATGGCATATAGACTAACTGACTTGTTATTAATGAACTAAAGGCAGAAAAAGATTATACATATGCAATAATTCATAGAAAAATAAGAATATGAAAAGGAAATCAAATGTTCAAACTTAATATTGAAAATGATATTTTTTCTTCAGTTCAATGTGACAAATTCGTGTGACCTCTCGTGTCAATATGAAAGCTGAAATGCGATTGGTTCAAATTGCGTATTTAAATCGTCCAAAAAAAACTGTAAATTCAAATTGACCAATTTTAATCAAGGGAGAACACTTTATCAACAAATACGGCTTTAAATTACAAGCAATAAAACGTTATTTTATGTTTTTAGATTATAAAACTGGCCTGACACTTGGGCCGACTAAGGGGTATTTTCCGCCATGTCCGATGGACAGAAGTTTTTTGCTGATATCGGGCTGTCGCTACCAAAAGCCTTAATTTTTTTTTTTTTTAAAAATAGACTCGAAAACGGCCTAACATGTTCTAAAATGACACAAAACCCACATTTCCAACAATCCATTGAATAACGAAAAATAGTTAATGATTGCAATATGTTCCTTTAAGCTATATTTTTTTTACTTTAATATATGAATCGCACTGTTATTTATGTTCAATATATTATGCTTTACTTATGGACTTTAAATCTGCTTTCATATCATTAAATACAATTTGGAGTTCAATTTCTTCATTAATCTACCTTAGCTCAGACTGAAACAAGAAGAACCGCCCGTCTGTGCAGACACTCAACTTTCGAGGCTTTATTTATTGGGAAACTCAGTTGAAAGGCATAATTCTACTTAATTGCCGAACAGAATTATGGCACTTGTATCTGAGTTCTTTAAATGAAAATGCGGTGTCATTGAATTTTTTCGGGGATTTTAGGATATAATGAAAACATTTAATTTAAAAGACTAAGTTGACAAGCTTATAAATAAAACTTTTACCAATTGTGTGTACATGTAAGTATAAAAGGGGCCATCATTTTGTTAAAATAAAAGCAAGAGGTATAGACCCTGGCTCTATGATGTTGTCTAATGATGCCGAATACAGTGTACGTGTTTCAAAAAATTATGTAAAATAGTTTTCGAGATAAAAGCTTACATACAAAACTTTAACCAAATTGTCCAAGTATAAACTGATAAAAGGGGCCATAACATTAAAATAAAATCATGAGTTATAGAACCTGTCTCTATGATGTCGTCTTACGACATCAAATACATGTATAAAGTTTCAATCCATTATGTAAAGTAGTTTCGGAGATACAAGCTTACATACTGCTTTAACCGACGCAGACACCGATCAAGACAAAGTGATGACAATTGTAGCTTACTTTTCCAAAGAAAAAGTCAACGAACGACATCGTCACATCATGAACATTGGGAGTGTTAAAAAGCACCAACTTTTAACTTATATCATGTACATGTAAGGTTTATAAAATACAACTAAATAAAACAGAAAAACATATCCGTAATTTTGTCTCCTAAAAGGCCAAATCTCACTCCTAAAGGTGGTTTTAAAACGTGACTAAGCTTTCATTTATATTAAAACTGACCAAGTTTGGTTGAGATACTAATGGAAGTGCTAGTGATGCCGATAAAAAAAATCTTACCATGATGTAAGCCCGAATTACCTACCAATTTTCCTACAATTTATTTATAGAATTTATGAAATATAACTATACACAAATTTGGTTCAAAATAGTCAGTCACAAGTAAACAACAACATGCATGCAACAGACGGAAGTTAATTGGTCGGTTTGTTTTTTGGAATTCTTTCACTCCGACGGAGGTGTGTTTTTCCTCTTGAATACTTTGAATCGAGTTAAAAAAATATATTTGCCTCCAAAGTTACCATAGTTAATAAACTAGGTAATAACATGGTCCATAAAGTCCAATACTAGCCCGATTATTGTAAGAATGGTTTTGTTTCAGAATTAAGCATCCATTTTCATTGCTGCAACAGAACTCCGGATCCTCATCCTTCTACTACTCTACATCTAGAACAATGAATTTCAATCACTTTTTTTTCCGTTATATTGCAGTTTTAACTAATCCATTATGGTTTCTATGTGAAGAATCTCGTTCCAATTCAGGCCTCAATTGACTGGGTGAATGAGCAAAGTAGTCATCCTTTATCAACTGACTTTGCCTTCACCGCACTTCAAAGCGAATGTTCAAGTCGCCGTTATTTCCAGGGTTCAAGTTATCCATAATAATATTTGAATTATAAGTAGCTGGGTGAATGCATATATGAGCGTACATGCCGATTAAAATTTAGACTATACATATTATATAATAACTCGAATATTTGTCTCAGCCGTTTCAGAACAGAGACTTTTTTGTTTGACTTTCTTGCTTATTTGGCTGGTCAACTTTGAACCGTACTTTGAACCGTATGTTTGAACACTTTGAATGCTATCAGACTGATTTTATGCTTGGTTCCTTTTTTAAATAAAAACGTTAACTCTGTTGAAGTGTTTACAGCCTCAGGCAATGTTATTTTATTAGGTGTTTGATTCCTGGACCGGTTCCGCCTGCATGCTTCAGAAATAAATCTGCGTTGAACTTGAGGCTACCCTATGTCTTCTCTAATAACTTGACAAGTCCAGACAGAACAGCAATCACACGATAATGCCTTTGTCTCAGAAAGAGAAGAAAGAAATATTTAATTTATACAATTATTCTTATTCTGCGATAGTTTGTTTGTGCCTGTACCTAACCCCCTAGATTTTAGGCTTCCAATTTAATACATAAATTGAACTGGAGTTTAACACCTTTGGTCATATGGCGACTTTTCCAGCTTTCATTGGTGGAGGAAGACCAAAGGTGCCCCTCCGATTGCGGGCACCGGAGTAGAACCAATGATGTTACGCAAGCCGACAGGATATTTTCCTCACATAAAGATTCCTAGACCCATGAGGGATCGACCCACAGCAGTGAGGGGCAAATGATTTCAAGTCAAGAAACTGCCAACTCAACCAAGGACGCCCCACTACTTACATGTCAGTCTTCGACTTGACCCACTAGCCCAAAGCCCGGGGCTAGTAACTGTCATTCGGGCTACTAATTTTAATTTAAGTATTCGGGCTAAAGAAAATTGTATGGGTTTTCATTGAGTATATAAAAATTCGGGCTAGTGACATAAATTGATTCAAAGACTGGACATGTACATGTAGCAGCAGCACTAAAATGTCGACGATTAACCGTATGCCCCGTTTAAATGCTTCCTATCCCATACTTCCTAAAGAAAATGAACTCATCAGTGCTATATATTAGGAGTTACAGTTTACAGCCTAGTATCAATTTTAAAGGGGAACATTAAAAAAAAAATTGGAATCTTGAAGTCTCAAAATCACACAGGCAAAAAAAAAGTCACACATTTTAATACCGGGTTATGTCCAACTGTTTTTCCGTTCCTATGAAATTATTATTAAAATGTGTGACTTTTGTTTTCTACCTTGTGTCTTTAATTTAACAACCAGGAATTTTGAGAAAGTCAGTTTTTGCAATTCATAATTAATATCCTTCAACATGCACTTATCATTTTAAATAAATTACTTAGCAATAAAATTTAATACCCATTTTAATCTACTGCTGCATTTTCATTGATCGACTTTATATATATATATATATATATATATATATACACACATGTTTATCTAGATGTAAATGGAGAGGGAGTCTGAAATGTTCATTCTTGTTGGCGCCATATAACCTTTTTTTGATTTGGAATGCCATTAAACTCCAATTCAATTCAAATTTAAACAATTTCAATTTGCTTATAAAAATAATAAAAATTACTACTTGTGATTTTATTCAAGTTGTATATCTCCTTATAATTTAATATACAGTAGTATAATAAAGATTACGTGTTTATCATTGGATCTGATAAAAAATAAATGGCCCAAAGTTTTTTGTAAACCCAAATTTATAAAATAAATGAAAAATCCGAGTAAAATTACAGCGCATTGGTTAAAATCCCAGTTAAATTACAGCGCATTAAATTAAGTGATGATTGTAGTTTCTGCTTGTGCTTTGGCTCAAAAATTTGGAAACATGCACTTGGCAATGACAAAATTACTGAAATGAATGTAAAAGCATTTTGTAACACTGAATGAGAATAAAACGTGAAACTGACAAGTTATGGTATTTGCTATTGGTCAAAATGTAATGAATGAGCCTCAAACTGATTAAAATCAGACTCTTTATCGCGCTACGATACTCTACATTACAAGGATCTAAGAACTCTCCATTGGAGGTCACGTCAGATTGAACTTACGATTAGCCAATCAGATTTCAGCCTACAAAATTGTTCAGTATAGAACGCTGTGGAGCAGTCAATGCTCGGTATTGAAAGAGACGATAACTTGGCTTATAAACACAAAATAATTAACATATCGCCAGTTGTCAATCATTTATCCATTTCAACCAATCAAACCAGAATGATACCTCCGACAGACAACAGCATGTATATAAAGCACGTGCAACTATGTTATATAAACTATTGTCAATATACTCCGACATCAACAAAGGGGCGGAGATATCTAAGTACTGGCGACATGTCAATTGCGTTGACAAACATAATACACCAACCATTATTGAATATTTACTGAAAAAAAGATTGTTGACGGAATTTAAGTGGTACAAAAAAATTACCGATTCGTGGGATTGAACCCACACTAAAATGACACCGCGGGTCATCAGTCGGTGGAATATATATTTTCAAAACACACATGGCAGCGCCCAAGATTTTCTTTGTATCTTGATATGAAACGTGCCATTTAGTGCATTTCTTTGAATTCATCGCGCAATGGGGATTATCCACAGCAACACATGAAGACGTTATCTTTATTTGGATATACATGTAGATCTACATGTATGACAGTGGATTTTCGTTTGTTCCGTTCACTCCAACGTCATCTGAGGTGCATATGAAACACGAGATTTCATTGGTTGAATTTAGTTGATCTTATCATGAATATTGATTAGATGAACGGTCGATCTGAAGTGACCTACGTGTACAAGGGAGTGGTCAGATCCTATAGTGGAGAGTATCAAAGCGTAATTAATTTAGGTCATGATTTTATTTACCATAAAAAATCCATTCTGCACAGTAACATGAAGCCATATAAATCTAGCCTTATAATATGCACCATGGTTTACTAAAACCAATTTACGATTTCATGAAAATATCTAGGATATAGTGAATTCATCTTTCTTTTTTTTTTTACATTTTTATCATTGTCTGTAACATTTTTAAATGTGTTGATATTGTGTTCTAAAAAAAATCCTGACGTCCACCCTTTTAAATTAACTTTGGGGTGTGCAAATGACATTTTTGAAAAATTACTCGATTTATGACCATCAATCACCCTGTGATGGGATGGGATTACATAACATAATCTATACCAGAGATAAGCAAGCATTCAAGTGACAAGGGTTTTATTGCACCACACCCCCTCCAGGCAAGATTTGATTACATAATCAGTTCTGACATGTAAGACACAGGCTCTGTGTACATTATGAAGCAACAAATAGAACAGGTGACTGTATTTTATTTAATTACAAGGTGCCATTAGCAGGCATAATTTTGTGTTTAGTAAACAGTTAAAGAAAAAACAGTTTTTATTTACACACTTTTAGGTAGCATACATAAATACACAAATATAAATACCAGAGAGCTCTAAGATAAGAATTTTAATATTTTTTTTTTTTATTACCATTTTATATATATATAATTATTATAAATTATCTTTTTACTCCAATAATATTTTTCTGATCAATTTGTTATTACCCTTCATTTGTTTACATATTGCTTTTTTGCTTTTGTTACTCAGAATTATTCTAAAGTTTATGGTTTCAACTAAATTGTCAAATTTTGTGTTTGCGTATGTTTGTGTTTTCATTTTTACTTTGCAACACAAACAAACAATTGACTAAAAAAAAACGTCTTTATTCATGGAAAGATAACTCATAATTTTATTTACACTGCGATCGATATTCATACATTTTCCACCCGAGAACGTATGGAACGCCATATCTACATAAACCTAATTATTTGTTGATATCTACAATTATTTGAAGATATCTACAATTCAATTAGAGATATCTCTAATTCATTTGAAGATATCCATAATTTAATTAGAGATATCTCTAATTGAATTAGAGATATCAATATATCAGATGTATTAGAGATATCTTCAAATCAATTAGAGATATCTCCAATTGAATTATGGATATGTTCAAATGAATTAGAGATATCTCTAATTGTAGTGTTGACGTCTCCATGGCGAATAAATAAATAATAATTATTTCTCCCTATCCATCCGGAACTACTCGGCTTTTGGCCGAAAACAAATATTGGCGCCATTTTGGAACAACAATGGGAGAACGAGTGATTGAAAGCGTATATATTTTTAAATGGAATAAAGATATACCCATTACACATGGATCCATTAAAATAAAAAGACAGAATTTATATGATATTAATTTTGTCTGAAATTAAAAGTTATAAAATGTAAAATTTTAAATGGTATTATACCATCAAATGCGCAACTGAGACTTACTATACATACTAAAGACACATGACAGTAGATGGACTAGAGACAGAGTTTATTCTCGCCGTGAAGTATTGGACTCCTAGGCGAAAGTAGAATATAATTTGAGAGGTTAGCGACACATAACATTGCGGCAATTGTTGATATTAAAGTCAATGCAGTTGTCGTATGATACCGGCATTCAGTTGGTTCATATATAAAAAAAAAAAAAAAGAAAAAAAAAAAAAAAAAAGGTTGGCCGGCCATTTGCTTGGCTGTAAATCCCCTGGCTTGCAGAAGTACCACTTGATCTCTAGTAAGAGGAACGAGCGGTCTTCCACCTTTTGTTGTGTCTGAATTTTGCTGTTGATTTTCCGCCATTGTTGTTGTTACTGTTTTTGAAGAACGCGCGCGCGCGCATGCGTAGTTTGGTTTGCTTTTGGGAGCGATTATTATTTTCGTAATTTAAAGTTTATATTATAAACATTTAGAGATATCTCTAATAGAATTGTATATATCTCTAATTCAATTGTAGATATCAGTAATTCAATTATGGATATGTTGAGTTTGATTGTAATTAGAGATATCTACAATTCAATTAGAGATATCTCCAATTGAATTGTAGATATCTTCAAATGAATTAGAGATATCTCTAATTGAATTAAAGATATCTACAAATAATTAGAGATATCTCTAATTGAATTGTAGATATCTCTAATTGAAATAGAGATATCTACAAATAATTAGAGATATCTCTAATTGAATTGTAGATATCTTCAAATAATTGTAGATATCAACAATTATTTAGGTTTATGTAGATTTGGCGTTCCATAAGAACGGCTTTACGCTTTTACCTGACGACATGTTTTCGTATTAACTGAACGGACATAAATACACGGACAAGATTGCAGTACCTATTAATTATACATTATTGCAACACGGTTAAACTGAGGTAAACATAAACCTCAAACCTTTCTATAATTTAAAATGCTTGCTTTGTCAAGCATAGATTTTTTCAAAATATGTTAAAATAGTAAATAAACATATTCTACATACCAGTGACAAGCAGTCTTCGAATAATCCCATTAGCCCCAAGCCCGGGGCTAGTAAACTGTCATTCGGGCTAGTGATTTTTTAAATTTTATATAGTCTGGCTAAAGGAAAATGTACGGGTTTTCATGGAGTAAATAAGAATTCGGGCTAGTGACATGAAAATTTTAATTCAAAGACTAGACAAGCACGGAACAGTTTGACAATAGAACCATGACTTCTGAATATGGCGATTGGCAAAAGTTTAAACGCTATATATTTATGTTTCGCTACGCACTGAAATAAATATTTTGTGTTTTTCTCACATTTGTTTACTTTTTTTAATACGCGCAGAACAAAAACTTCTGCGTTTTTTGGCTCATATATTATAAATATATCTGTACATTACACACACATTTGCTTTTTTTCAAGAAGTCAAGCTAAAAATGTGGGGTGGCGGTATGGTTGGCCAAACATTTTTTTTAGAGTGTAAGGGGGATGGATGATTTGTAATTTTGAAGAAAACTAACAATTTTGATTCGTGCAAATGAGGTAAACAATTAATTTTCTATGTCACTTGGCATTCGAGGGTTCGATTCTTAGTAATTCATTAAAGGGGTTGGCATGATGCTCTATTTACAAACATGATTTATTTAAAAGGGCTGTGAAAAACTTGAAAAAAGCTGAAAGAATTATGCCATGAAAAATACTGGAAATATATATGACGTACTGAAAATTTGCAAAGAATAGAAATGGAGGCGGCCATCTTGGAATGATGACATTATCGCGCTTTATAAAGTGTACGCTTATTTTGCATTCGCAGTGATTTTCTTTGCTTTGAAAGCTCTTTTGTCAATATATATTTCAAATCGTTCCAAGATGGCCGCTTCCATTTATGTTTCTTTGCAAATTTCCAGTAGGTCATAGTTCCTTCATTTTTCATGGCATTTGGTAATTCTTTCAACTTTTTTTCAACTTTTTGAGAGTCCTTCAAATTAAACCTTGTTTGAAAATAATACATCTACCCCCTTAACTCAATAGGAGGTGTGTTATTCCACGGTACTGTGAATGTGACGTGCCATCCTTTTGATGTCATAGCCTCGTCAGTCGGATGGGGACGTAAACCGGGCGGTCCCGTGTATCGGTCTATCATTCGAGCGCGTTAAAGCACCATAGGAATCTATTCGATGATAAGAGTAGGGAACGGCTCCCGGATTTCTATGTATCCTTCCCCTCTCTCTGGGGCGGCTCTAAATAACATATACTGTGTTGATGAGCTGTTAAATAACATTCAATTCAGTTCACTGCATGTCCTGAGTGCAGCAAGATCTCCTTGCAAATTTTGATAGACGAGGCAAGCAAATGGTTGTTGGCTGCTAACATGGCCGAAAAAAAACGAGCTTTTATTTTGCAAAAATAGCACAGGGAACATGAAGATTTCCAATTTGGTAAATTGAAATTGTATGCACTGGCCAAAGTTTGCGAGTGCCTAAAAAAGTTAAATTCTACCCCTAGTTTACACCCTACCACATTTAAAAACTTGCAGTATAATCCCCATTATTTTTTTCTACATAAAAATATAGAACACTAACTTCAGTTCTAAATTGCACTTTTCATAGTGATGTGTCATTTTATTGACTATAGAAAATAAACAAATAAACCTGTAAGTCATCAAGTTTTAAAGGCACAGTTCAACAAAACCACTTTAATAAGTAAAAACCCCACCAAATAATGCATTTTTTGGGCTGTTTTTAAAGCCATTCATCATGTTCATGATTGGGCTATATCCCCAATGCCAAAATATATATTTTCCCCAATTTTGAGACAAAAGTTCCCAATTGAAAAAAAAGCGTTAGGTGACAAGTACTGAGAAAGGCGGAAACAAACCTTTTTTTTTGCCTAATTGCTGGAGGTACTTGATTGTCATTCAATACCTAACATCACTCAGTAAGTATTGAGTATGATTGGATGCATTCGATTTTTCTACTGAAGTGTCAAGTGTGTATGCAGGTATTTGGTTCTCGATACTTAAAGACGATTTTTAATGCGTTTTTGTACTCGTTTATTTTATTTTTAATGTTTTTGATAGTGATGTACCGATTAATCGATTGTAACCGATCATCAGTTTTAATACTTAGGCATTTGATTATGATGATCGATTATGAAAGCTGACTAGCCAATTATAACCAATGATTGATCGGTTACATCCAACCAATTGTAACCGAGGATCGATTGTAAATTTCAACCAATTGCCAATCACTAGTTTTTGATGATTTGTTTGTTTGTATGATGTTTTAAGTCTTTTTCAACACATGTAAGGTTATATATGACAGTTGTTTTTTTGTGGTGAAGGCAGACCACACACTTTTTTTTGGGTAGAACTATGCACCACCCTCCATCCATAAGAGATTTTTTGATGGAAAAATATTCGTAATTACGCAGATATGCGTCTTATCTGGACTAGGCTAGCGCTAGGAATTTAAAGCTTTTAGCCCTAAAAATTTCTTTAGCCAGATTAGAATTTCTTTAGCCAGACTTTTGCCGAGATATTTGTAACTTTAATTGAAGGCGCTAAAACCGCGCGTTTGCGTACACATCAAAAGTAAGTTATAAGGGTATGCTTTAAACAAACAGTGTCACACTTCGTGCACTTGCTGTTTTGATCAGCTATTATGGCCATAAGAGGGCGCCACATTATTTGATATTTACCCGGCTCAATAATGCAATTAAATATATGGATAATATTGTGTGCGTGAGGTGGGGACACAAACTAGTTGATTGACAGCGAGAGGCGGAACAGTGGGCGTTATCTATCGCACACAATTTGACAACGGTTTTCAATAAACACTGCGATAATTATTTATCTGTCCAAATTGATTGTCGCTAATTATCTAACAACACCAAGCGGGTTATTGGCTTATAAACTGTCAAAGACGTCGTTTATTAGAATTCGGGATTTTCCAAGATTTTTAGACAAAATCGGTCGAAACTATGTGTATCCGAGTACAAGTATATGGTGAAATATTGATTCCTAACCGTATGTCCTCGATAGCTCAGTGGTTAGAGCCCTGGTACGGTAAACCCGAGTCCCGGTTGAGGAACGATTTTTTCACCCCCTGTTATATTTGGGGGCTCGTCCAGGATCCAGGACCGTGACTGTCAGCATGAAATAATATGAAACTAAGTCTGACAGCCGACCTGGAGTTAACTCCATTAGGGACGAATTTTCATCTGACGGGGGTGTATGTAACCAGGTACAGGTATATGGTGAAATATAGATTCCTAACCGTATGTCCTCGATAGCTCAGTGGTTAGAGCGCTGATACGGTAAACCAGAGACCCTGGGTTCAAGTCCCGGTTGAGGAACGATTTTTTTACCACCTGTTATATATGGATTCGCCAGACCGCCGAAGTCTGGTGCATTTGCTATGTATTTCTAAAGATTTTCATTCGACAGTTGGGTGTTTCTTTTCGCCTATGGTGATTTGGCGAATGGTTAACGCAAGCCTAGGTAGAGTACTGCCAATACATGTACATCTAGGCAATGGAAAATAACTTATTTCAAAGATGATTTTTAGAACTCACTGTTAACTGAATTAAAATTCCCTTCACATTTACATGCAACTTGCTACAATCTGACTCACTTGTCCTAGATAATCGGAGATTCTACATGTTGAGCTCTGACAACAGACTGAATTAAAGTTGGTTGAGAGAGACGGCAGGGTACATGTACATGGTCATGGTCAAAGTGTTCACTTTGATGTAATTTTTTGTATGTAAAAAGAGTCTAACTAATTGTGTCATTAGACATTACGCACCGATAGTTAAAAAAAAAACATCCTCACTTTTACAATGGATTATTTTTAATGTATACATGTTATAAAATACAACACTTACCATTCTGGGGTTTTACTATCATAAACACCGTCGCCACCGTTCAGCTTTAACGCATCAAGTTCCAACGTCATGAACTTGATGAAGGATTGAATGCCCCGGGCAAAACTTCATCAGAAATCCTCAAAAGTACTTTTCCTGGAAATTCCGTCTCAGCTTACTAACTAAGTAATGCATCATCTATTGCCCCAACTCTCTAGCAGAAATTTTAACACATCCAATAATTGTTCTGGCCATGTTTTTAAATCCAGTTTATTTGATTTCTGAATGAAAATCCCGAACAAAATAATGGCCGCCATGTTGTTCTTCTTACATTTTTATGTCGATTTATACGCGTGATGCGGTTATATGTATCATATAAGGGATAAAATTATTTTGCTTAAAAACTATCATATACTATTTATACATGACCAGTGTTGTGTAATAACATCGATTTGTTAATAAATCGACACCTGTAAAGCATATTTCTTGTCAGGGAGCAAAACAAAACAGTAATCACGATGGGACTATTTACGCGGAAGCCGCATCACAACATACCCGGCCTTACCCCTGATTTATGACTAAAAACACGGGTCAGACCGGGTGGGATAATTAATAGGTCGCAAACGTAATGGTAATAAATTGACCCCTTTCAGGCGTCACAATTCTACGGATGAAGTCAGCATTTTACAGAAGGGGTCATTTTACTACATAGAAAAATGACTGGAGGTCATTATTTTATGGGGTTCGAATTTTTCCTTACACCTGTGAAACGGCAGCGACTCTTATACGGTTTTCATAATTGCACATGGTAATGTAGCAATGCACAGTTTCTTTGAGTTGTTCACGTTGATAACGCAATCGTTTAATTACACATGATAGCAGTGAACAGTTTATCTGTGTTTCAATGTAAACTAACGCACACGCATCGCTTACATGTCAACAATTGTATTTCGGTGCTGATGTGTACTTCTTGTATGTCGTGCTACAAAGGTGAATATGTAACGCATGTCAAATATTTGATCAGAACAAAGCGAGGTCGTCCACATTGATTGAAATTGTTTGGTATGAACTGATGGTAACAATTGGGAAGAAAGTGTATGGTAAGAAAAAACGGTTTTGGCATGTTTACGTCTTCGTGACAACATATTTTTAATTTTGTTTTCAATATTGTTTTAACACACGTGACTTAATCTGTTATTATGTTAAACTTTGTTCCCAGTTCCTACCAAGATTTAATACTATTTTCTCCCGGCAGCTATTTTACACTTGCGTAAATCCTTGCTTGTGTGTGCACTTACATGAAGTAGTACTTGCAGAGGAGAACGTTCAATACGTTCATGTTGATGAACGCGAAGCACAGCAATTGTGATCGACTCGGATGTAGTAAAGATTACAGGCTACTGAATTTGTAGAAATATTACAGGATGAGTTATTTTGCCAGAGTACGACGACCTTAGTCGGATGCCAGCCAAATTAGAGTTCTCCAAGCATTAACACATGTCTCTTTATTTTATACGTGGAAACAGTTATCCTTCGATTTAAAATGTCAACCCTTTGTTTCATTATAATTGTCTTAATATTGAAAATGCTTAAATACAAATATTTTCGTTTAGTATTATATTCCTTAGGAAAAGAACGCTTTGACGTAAATGAAGTGTGCATTTGTTGTCCTCTCTTTCCGTCGCCTAATTTAGGAGAAACTAAAATGAGTGTCTATTGTAAATGAGTTGGGATAACTATTGTATGGATTTACATGTATTAATATCGTTAATGACGTGTATTCGAGAAATTATTGTAACATGCATAGTTTAAGCTAAATAGTCAATAGAAGGAACAGGCACAACATACATAGTGGTGCAGACAGTGTTACCGACTTGGTATGGTCAGTAAAAAATGCGGCCTACTGGTTAGCTTAAATATATGTTTGTGTAAATACTTAGAAAAATCATTTCCACTCCTTAGCTAATACTCTTTTAATGGCACATCTTTCTGACAGTCCGTAATCATGATTAAATTGACATCGGAAACAAACTATATCGATAATATTTGCATTAAACAATCAAATGTGTTCAAGAGTGACAGTCCGTAATCATGATTGTATTGACATCGGAAACAAACTATATCGATACAATTTTCACGAGTTAGCCTTTATTAAGAGAATATATGCCCTTAGAGACCAGCTTTCAGTTCATTATCGTATTATTTAGATTAACATGCGCCTGTAAGAAGAGACCATATGTGTTACGAAAGTACTTTTACTATTACATTTAGTAGTTTTAAATACATATTTGACTGTATATTAAAACAAGACCTGTCACGAAGAATCCAAATATGGAGAGTAGGCGGGGAGGGGGACAATCTTAAATGGTATGCCGTGTTGTCCGTCGTCCGTCCGTCCGTCCTTGCGTAGTTAAATTTTGTCTCGTTAAGACGATAGGGACTTCATTTTTCATTCGATCTTTACCAAACTTTACCAGACTGTTAATATTAATGACAGCTCGGACTCATTTGAAAACCAGCCAGATCGGACAAGTAACAGCGGAGTTATAGCCCTTGATGTAGTTAGAAATGCGATATTTTGCTTTGTTAAGATTATAGTGCCTGAATCTTTCATCTGATATTTACCAACGTTTACCAGATTGTGAATATGAATGGAAGCTCGGACAAGTTTGAAAACCAGCTAGATCGATCTATGTAACAGCGGAGTTATAGTCCTTTATTTAATTAAAGATGCTATATTTTGCCTCGTTAAGACGATAGGGACTTCATTTTTCATTCGATCTTTACCAAACTTTACCAGACTGTTAATATTAATGACAGCTCGGACTCATTTGAAAACCAGCCAGATCGGACAAGTAACAGCGGAGTTATTGCCCTTGATGTTGTTAGAAATGCGATATTTTGCTTTGTTAAGATTATAGTGCCTGAATCTTTCATCTGATATTTACCAACGTTTACCAGATTGTGAATATGAATGGAAGCTCGGACAAGTTTGAAAAACAGCTAGATCGATCTATGTAACAGCGGAGTTATAGTCCTTTATTTAATTAAAGATGCTATATTTTGCCTCGTTAAGACGATAGGGACTTCATTTTTCATTCGATCTTTACTAAACGTTAACAGATTGTTAATATCAATGACAGCTCGGACAAATTGAAACACCAGCTATATAGGACTAGGAACACCAGAGTTATGTGCCCTGGAATTATTGAAAAATGTCATTTTTAACCTTGTGAACACTCTAGCGCCTTCATTTTGTATTCGATCTTTCCCAAACTTGGCCAGATTGTTGATATCAATGAAACGAGTTGAAAACCAGCCAGATCGAACCAGTAACACCGTAGTTAAGGCTCTTTTCGGTTTTATTTGATAATGTCGTGGGTTCAAATCTCACTGGATGCATTTGTTATAAGAAACCTTGGTTAATGGGTTCAATTTTTAAAAAAAAAAAAATCTGATGAGAAACCTTGATTCTTTTTTCTTTAAGTGGAAGCTTAGGGGCCCTTGTTGGATCAATTTTACATACACTTCTCAAAACTGCTAACTACACCGCTCACGTTTTATACACTTTTCAAAACAGCCAACTACACCGATTTAAAATATGAATAATTTTGTTAATATCATTATTTCATAGTTGTTTGTAATTAAATAAACAAATAACACAAATCTGCACTATATGAGACAAATTTTTATTTTATTGAAAAACATTCAACCCATCGAAATATATAACCCAAAACGTGAGCGGTGTAGTTAGCAGTTTTGAGAAGTGTAGAGTTAAAGGGAAGAACTTCAAAAATCTTCTCTGAAACTACAAAAGATAAAGGTTTAATATTCATTTATTTATTATCAGCTTAGAGATACTCTACAAGTTTGTTCAAGTGGTGATCCTGGGGTCAAATTTGGCACCGCCCGAGGGTTTACAGTTTTACACAGACATATAGGGAAACTTCAAAAATGTTCTACTCTGACACTATAAGAGTCAAAGGTTTAATATTTTGTATTTACACTCAGTTTATAGTTCTCTACCAAGTTTGTTTGAATGGTGATCCTGGGATCAAATTTGGCCCCACTCACAGAGGTTACATGTTTTACATAGAGTTACACAGGGAAAAACATTAAAGGAAATATTCTTCTCTGAAATTACAAGAGCCAGGGGTTTAATATTACTCCCAGTTTATTGTCCTCTACTTGGTTTGTTCAAATGGTGACACTGGGTTAAAATTTGGCAAATAAAGATGCAGTTTTACATAGAAACGTTTTTAGTGACATATCTTCGTCTAGTTTAAAATATTGTTTGATGAAACACATTGAGCTCGAAAACTAGTCGACTTTGCTGATAGTATTTCATATAGATCTTTAAGGCTGTGAAAAGAATATTTGGTTTGTGATCTATGCCCATTTTTTATATTTTTTTATATAAAATTAGGTACAATTGTCGAACATTCGCATATTAACACAGTCTACGAAAAACACACATAAAGCAAACAACAAGTACAAGAAAAATACAAGCAAAGTTTGTGTCTTCCCAAATGCGAAAGGGTCGACAATCAGGGTACCGCCTTGAAACGGCCAGTTGCAAATGTGGCGGACAGTTCAAACCAGGTTCTATAGTGCATCAAGCCTAACTCTTACGTTAAAGTCATAACAAACTGATAGCAAACTTAAACAACTTAAGTAATAGCTTTATTATTTCAAAATAGCAGATACCCGATTCAGTATTGTACGGATCGATGAAAAATAACACAGTTTACCTAGCAGTATTGGGGAACACATTCGTGGTTTAGAAGTACTAATAACAGGTCGATAAATACATTTTTATAGTTTATTACAGTCTCGTCATAGTACAGTAGCGCATACAATAAAAAATTACTCATGATTTTAACAATACATTTCTAAAATAATTATAAGAGACCACATAAAATTAATATATAAAATAATATGATACATTTAACTGATGTGATTGTTCCTGGACCTAGGTGCAAAACTTATAAAGACAATTGACATATCGCAGGTCCCATTAAGACATCATTAAGCGACATGTATCATATATGTATATCATCGGCAAGCGAAGTATTTTCTGACTTAAGAGGTTCTTTTCATCCCACAGGAATTGTATGATATTCATAACTCCAGTTGTATCCTTAATTAGTTGCTTTGTGTGTTTCTATTCGTATATACATGATAATTTTGTGGTATACCTATATAGTCTTATACATCTCCTTTGTTTGTTATATGATATAACTTGGCTGGGATTTCTTTATTACACTTTACCCTTTTTTTTATGACAATAGTGTGAGAGTGAGGTGTTGTGCACCTGAAAACCGGGTTTAAACATTTGCCTGACCGTACGAAAGCGGTAGCCCTATTGTCAATAAATACTGCAAAGGGACCCCTTGGAAGCAACAAACACAAACAATAGAAAAAAGTAACAGAGTCGGTTTTATTTAGTATGTTCATGTTTCATGCCTCCTAGCACCTGCTTAAGCGATATTCTACTTTAAAGCCACAAATATTGGGTTTGATGATCCCAAAGGACAGTATATAATAACACTACTGATTTGTAGTCGGGCCGACATTTTACGGCCGCCACACAGACTAAACAAACGCTAGTGTAATGTCAATAAATACTGAAAAGGGGAATATTTTATGTTTATGATGTCATATATAATTTGCCTTTTATTTATCCTTATAATTGCTTCCATACGTGCTTTTGGTTGACTGTAGTGCTTGAATGCTACATTTCCTGTTCAACTTGCATAATTATTTACTTAAGCCCGGAATTAAACCATTTTTCAAATAAAAGTTATATTTCATGTCTCCATGATTATTAAAACTATAATTAGTACCAAAACAGCCACCTGTGAAGGTTACAGACTTCAAAGATTTCTTACAAAAACAGCACCGCTACATTACAATTACTTGTGTCGACAAGTGTTTTTTGGTACAGAGTATATACTTCAGGAAAATGACAATTTCTTGGAAAGTAAGCGATGGATTTTGATGAAATAAACTTTAAAATGTCTCTTAAACATTTTCTTCTTTTAAACCATTTTTAAAATATTTATTTCAAACAAAAATTGCCCAAATTTTAAAAAAAATACTTTAAAATAACAAACAAAAATCAACATTTTTATAGTCGCAAATGGAATTTAAGGGCATTTTTGTTGTAAAATATTTCTTGAAACTGCATCTTTTTCACCATTTTTACTTTTCCTGTGCATTAGCTCTGTGTCCAATTGAAACATAGCTGGGCACTGTCTCTTTAGGAAAGCTAACGAGCTTCTCCTGCACAGAAAACAAAGAAATCAGACACCGCCTCAGATAGAGGATATCTAAGTGTATATCTTATTTCTAATTATGAAATACCTCAACACAGATAACAGCACCTACCAATGAAAGGAATGCTTCATCACATACTAAAATTCATTATTTTACTGCACATCTTAGAGTGAGCAGCATTTTCTGACGAAAGACCAAAGCTAAAACCATGGTTAAGGGCACTCGGAAACGTAAGGACCGCGGCGGTTCATTCATGTGGAACAACATGTTCTCGCCAAAAGGGAGGAAATTACCTGTGATGAAGGATGAACCTGTAGCAGGAACCAGCTCTGTGACAGATGTTCAACCGCCACACTTTCCCCATGGATCCAAGGGTAAAAAATTGTACAGGCTCATACTCAGCCCAACAAGCAACGTCCACTTCGACCGCGGATACTGAAGAAAAGGAAATATACAGTGTCAGGCAATCGCATAGTCAACATCGAAAAAATGGTGTCCATAATGAATTCTGTTTTCAGCAAACATGGACAAACTGATGGAATTAAGTGTGATAAATAAAATTTGGAAATTATTAAGGAAATCAAAAATGGACTGGCTTGGAAATTTCAATTTACATGTACTAACTGCGATTTCATATCCGATATGTACAATTCATACACAGAAATTCTAAATCAAAAAAGAAAAAGTGCTGCGGGTAACCCTTGGTATCGATGAACTTCATGTCTCGCCATGGTATTGATCTGGGACAATATAAAACCACTGGAAATATTTTATTTCCTAATATAATACTTCCAAAATTAACCAATTACCATTGAGTATTTTAAAATGCTATGCTAAATGTTCAATATATCTTACTTGTGTAATTAGTGGTAATTAATATCTAAAAGTACACCTTGTGTTCGGTAATATTATTATTATCGTAATGTAGCACTATTAATACCGACATATCTAAATGCCATGACAACGCATGTAATTGTCAACTAATTAACACAATCATTAGAAACTTGTCAAGAACATTTATTCGAAATGTATCGAATGATTGGAAACCGTGCACAAATCGATACTTGGATAGACAGTGATTTCATTCAGCTAAATTAGATTTTGATGAAACGCTAGATAGGAAATTAGTTGGCATCTTCTAATATTTGTCAACATCGACATTTCGTAAAATTGTTTGTCGACTTTATTTTAACAGAAATATAAATAAACACTAAATAAATACATAAAACTGACCAGTTGACGTAACCTATCAAAAACAAACTGTATTACTTGCGTTGATTATGCCCATTGTCGAACTTTTAAAGATCTTATTCCAACAAACGTTAAAAACCAATTTAAGTAAAAATCGCGTGCACATGCCTGAATTCACTTTTTTTCAATAACCAGGCTATAACTACATAACATCGGGTTTGCTTATAGTCAACCCCGTTCGGGATAAGGAAAAAAATACTAAAAAAGGGGATTCCTTGGAAGCAACACTCGGTTTTATTAAATATGTCCATGAGAGGTAATATAAGGTGCAACATCTGTCGACCCAACTGACACGGGCTTAAGCGGTATTCTACTTTAAAGGCACAAAGATTGGACTTGATGTATTATACCAAAGGATCAGTAAGTAGTAACTACTGATTTGTAGTTGTGGCGACTTTTTACAGTCACCACACAGCAATAAACAAACGCTCGTGTGAATAGCAATAAATACTGAAACATGGATTCCTCTTAAGCAACAAATACAAACAAGAATGAAAAGTAGCAGACTCGGTTTTATTGAGACTGTTCATGAGAGGTAATATGAGCAGCAACACCTTTCACGCCCCTTAGCACCAAATTAAGCGGAACTCTACTTTGAAGCTTCAAATTAAAAAATCTAATTAAGTTTGATGTACATCATTTGACTAAAGTTACAGCGTGCACGATTTTGAAGTTTCCTAAAGAAGCCGTTGTAACGAAAATTTCGTTTATTTCTGAACTTGTCCGAGATCTTATTGAAGAAAAAACATTCAAATCAATGCTGATGAAGAGTGTAATCCGTTTGCTAAAGTTATTGCGTTCTCAACCTGATATAAAATTCATTACTCAAGATCAAAATCTCTGAAATCGACAATTTTGCTCAGAGTTGCGATTATCTGAGATATTACTTTAAGCTACACATGCTGTACTTAAATCGCATGCCGCTTTGAATACATGTTTTCATTCATAATTTCATGTTCACCAGCTTATGACGAAATCGGGTATATTAGTGATCAAAGCTAGTGCAGGGCATAAGTTACGTTATAGACATCGAGTTGTGAACGTCGTACCTGTACACGGGGAGCGTGGCATTTTACAGAAAAACTAATTAACCACTAATTAACAACTAATCATCCACTAATAATCAACTAATTAACCACTAATTAGCCACTAATAAAACCATTAATCAACCACTACTCCACCAATAATTAACCACTATTAAACCACTAATCATCCGCTAATTAACCACTAATTAATCTCTAATCAACCGCTAATTAACCATTAATTAACCACTAATCAACCACTAATTAACCACTAATTAACCACTAATTAACCACTACTCCACCAATAATTAACTACTTTTCACCACTAATCATCCACTAATTAACCACTATTCTAACACGACCTGCGCAGTCTTTCGTATACACAAAGAAGAGAGACCAAAACAACAACAACATCAATTGTATAACTCTCAGGCATCAACATGGTGCAAACATGATGAACAAGTACAATACAATACAAACAACATTATTAAAAAATTGAAAACTGAAAATTGAATTAAACAGTGAAACTAATGACCGACATAATCAAATAATATATTTCAATTTGTGATTATGATTGGGAGTTGGGAAGGGGTAGTGGGGGTCTGTGCAAGGGATAGGGGTGTGGGGGCAGTCACAATGATATTATAAATAATTACATGTCTAAATAGAGACACAAACCAGGATTTCGTAAAAATGATATTTATTCGGTACTCGTCTTAATATATACTATTAATATTCCTATTAATAAGAAAAGAGACAACTGTATGTTATTCTACGATAAAATATAGCTGTTCCATTAATTCCCCGCGTATATTTCATCCGGTGGAAGCGCCACGTTACATGACGTCACTTGTTAAATATACGTCACGAAGACAATCTCAACAGTAATTTTAATGAAATGTATATTACAACAAACTTGCCATGCTCCCAAACCTTGCACACACACCCGATATAAACCCATCATATGCATCAGTACACACATCTTGAACAAGCTGAGAACGTTTGACGTCATACAGCGCAAGCTATATCAGTGACATAACTGTTAGTCACGTGACTACTAGTGAATTTAAAAAATTGTACCGCGCAGAACGTTGCATACGGGGGCGCCCAATAGAACAGTCTGTAAACATAGCAGCCTGATTACCTTGACCTCCGAGATAGTATATAGTGCCCCCACAATAGCGTAATCAATGGGGTTATTGTTGTGTTCGAATCGAAATAATAAATACGTACCTGTATTTTATCGGTGATTCTAACACGACCCGTGCAGTCTTTAATATACACAAAGAAGAGAATCAACCGTATGCTATTCTACGATAAAATATGGCTGTTCCATTATTTCCCCGCGTATATTTCATCCATTTGAAGCGAAACGTTACATGACGTCACTTGGTAAATATACGTCACGAAGACAAACTCAACAGTTTTTAACTACTAATCAACCACTAATAAACCACTAATAAACCACTAATTAACCACTAATCAACCACTAACTTACCACTAATCAACCACTAATCAATCACTATTCAACCACTAATCAACCACTAATCAACCACTAATCACTAATCAATCACTAATCAACCACTAATTAACCACTAATCAACCACTAATCAAACAATAATCAACCATTAATCAACCACTAATCAACCACTGTACCATGGGGACTTCTTGAGCACATGGTGTATTAATTACCGGTATTATGATACAAAATAACGCAACATATATTTGAACGCACCTAACGATGTCCGTCATGTCGCACATGTAATAATAAGTTATTAAACGGCAATGGCTTGCCTTAAGTTGGTATTGGCACGACTCGTACTATATTGGCACAAGGGCTTCAGACCGAGTGCCAATATATTATGAGGAGTGCCAATAACCACTTAAGGCACAACATCGCCGTTTAATGACTTTTTTGTTATATACCTGTGAGAGAGGGCTGGCGTGGCGCAGTCGGTAGCGCGGCGGATTTGTAACCGGAGGCCCCGGGTTCAATCCTCCGTGGTGCCACTGTGTTCCGTCGGTGTGTTCTTGGGCAAGACACTTTCCCTTAGCCTCGTCCGTCGGATGGGGACGTAAACCGGGCGGTCCCGTGTATCGGTCTATCCTCCGAGCACGTTAAAGAACCATAGGAATCTATTCGATAATAAGAGTAGGGCAGGTTCCCGGATTCCTATGTATCCTTCCCCTCTCTCTGGGGCGGCTCTAAATAACATACACTGTGTTGATGAGCCGTTAAACAACATTCAATTCAATTCATAGACCTGTGAGAGATAAAACTCAATACAAGATAGCAGTAATAATTTTACTGACATATTTAAATTCGTTACAAGTTCAAATTTCAATTAACGATTAAACATTAAATTTTCAAATTTAAAATTTACGATTACCTAAATACAATATCTACGACATTGTCAAGTGTACACTTTCGGAACAGAGAAACTGGATTTAGTCTGCTGTTTATTGCGTTAACGACCACGAGTAAGCCACCAGACGATTGCGTAACGGTCAGATATATAAACAACCCTTAATTTCATAATTCCAATATACAGATTCCTTCTTAAAAAAATAATGTTTACGGCATTGTTAAATGTACAATTTTTAAACAGAGAGTTTGCATTTCGTCTGCTGTTTACTGTATTACAGATCTTGAGAGAGCCATCGGGCATTTGCATAACGGGCAGCTCTACTACTTGATTAACAACAGATTCACGTTATTCATAATTACGTATCACTTCCGATGTACTATCAACTTCCTGTGAGAAAGTAATTTCCTGTGATTAAGTAACTTCCTGTGCCACATCGATAAACTCAGAATCATTTTTTGCATGTTAAATTCATCTGAAAGTATTACCACGGCTATCACCACTTGAATTTACAGTATGAAGAACAGTGGACATTTCCATTTGCTTTTTAATACTAACATTAATACAAACAAACCACTCGGGAAAGAAAACGACTCATTAAATTGTTATGTGCAGACAACTGTGCGACTTCTGTTGGAGGAACGTTAGCATTCAAAAGTTTAGTAATTTACGTTTTCTTTCCCGAGTGGTTTGTTTGTTTCCCAGAAAGCCCTGCCTTCTCGCTCATAGTTCGAGAGATTGACCCCAGATTGTTGATTCCAATCGGAGAGTTTATGAACCATAAACTGTTTGGAGTTCTTCCATGACTATTATTTTTGCCGAGGTAGAAATTTGCTTCTGGCTTATTCATTGATTCAGGGCGTTTATCGGCGTAGGATGTATACATCGTAACTAAACAGTAACGGTCATCTGAAATCAAGAAGAAATTTAGTTTTAGGAAAAACTGAAAATAACTTCAAACATGTATGCAGATATCTGTAAATCAATGGACATTTAGATCAGTTATGAATTTCCCTAAATAGTATTAATCTTATCGTGCAATGTGTTTAAGTAGAAATGTACTACACCTGCTTCAAACAACAATCCATTACGATGTTGCCTGGTGGTGAATGTCAAGTTTTCAACAGAAAGAAGAAAAGATGCTGTTATTACTATTGTTGTAAATTGATATAATTTTATAATCACCTGGTTGAGAGAACGTCTTTGGGCGAAACCCACTTGGGTCACTTTCAGCACCATTTCTAGCCTTTGTAGCCCTCTCTATGAAAACTAAACATTATCTGCCAGTGGTTCTACATTACCCCACAACATAGACTGGTGTTCTTGTCTCCGTCGTAACCCGAAATGAAGTGTATTGTTATACCACATTGTGTTGAGCAACGCTTCCGGGTTACCTGAAATAATGAAATTTATTTAAACCTATTATTCCTAATATTAATTTCAAAACTATAAACACATTTGTGGCTTTAATCATCTTGTCAGTGCATGTGAATATCACTACTATTTTTCATTTAATCATCTTGTCAGTGCATCTGAATATCACTACTATTTTTCATTTAATCATCTTGTCAGTGCATGTGAATATCACTACTATTTTTCATTTAATCATCTTGTCAGTACATGTGAATATCACTACTATTTTTCATTTAATCATCTTGTCAGTGCATGTGAATATCACTACTATTTTTCATTTAATCATCTTGTCAGTGCATGTGAATATCACTACTAATTTTCATTTAATCATCTTGTCAGTGCATGTGAATATCGCTACTATTTTTCATTTAATCATCTTGTCAGTGCATGTGAATATCACTACTATTTTTCATTTAAGATTCTTGTTATTGTACTTTAAATTCTGAGCTACGCCACTGAAAACTTGCTCGAGTGTTGTGACGTCATTAATGTATATTGCTGTCGTAATACTGATGACGTACACTCTGTATTTAAAATACAAACAGGTCATTTTCTAGGACACAATGAGTCAGTATCTTCGCAAATCTTTGCGTAGCCAGACCGAAGTCGGAGCTTCCACATTTTTTTTTGCTAGTGACGGTATTCAATTTGTTCTTCAAAGGAGCATTTTCTTATATCTGGCTATGCGCCTGTTACATAATTAAATAAGGTAAGAAGACAACGTTTGGTATTTCAGAATCATGTATGATGTACATATGCATCGTTATAATGTAAAATTAAATTATTGTCAAGTCATGAAATTGAATGATCAGATCTAAATAAATATTTCTTTTTGTGTACAAATGTAGATTGAACTTTGCTTTTACGCACAGCATACCATTACAATCCAATCCAAGATTAAGCTGACGAGTACAGCAAAACATTTTAAGTAATGAATAAGTGTTAACATACCATCTCCGAGTAATGACTTTTCTTTTAAGATTTTGATTTTGTCGTCAGTAAATGGTTCTGATCGATTCTTCCTTGTTGCCCAGACCATCATTCTTTAGTGCTTTCTTTTTGCTGAACAGAACATCCCTATTGTTTGGGGCGCTTGTTTCAGCCAAAGTGTTTTCGGCGATTATTTCATTAATATGCCATCAATCCATACAAGCTACATATCGATCTGTAGATCTTTTTTGGTGGTAATGGCAAATTCATAAGAGCAAGCTTACCCTGGCTGTATATTTTCACAGGAGTCACATTTAGAAATACCCCATTCAGTTTTGACCTCCCAATTTTATAAATAAAACGTCTGTTTAAAGTCGCACAGGCGCTTGCATTGATTTGGGTCAGTCTATTTTAGCAGTGAAGGATAAACAGATCGCTGCAGTCACCTAAAGGTGAAGTCTGGTATTATTTCTCGTGTTGCTTAAATTAAAATTAATTAAGCTATCCGTGATGTACTGTTAAGCTTAAAACATAATATAATAACAAATACAAAGTGGGATGGATGTGAGAATTGATTTTAAATTCAATTTCTATAATAATTGAAAGTACAGGGGTGTAGCTAAATAGAAAATACAACCGTTGAATAGATATAGACTTTGATCCTATGCGGCAAAGATACTACAATGTTAATACTATGAAAGAGTTATTTGATACTATAGATATTAGTCTTGTTTTAGATTTCTTGAAAGAAATCAGACTTTATAAATCATTATAAAGTTCTTATATATATTTACTTGTTTATACACCCGTTGACGGGCATTTGTTGATTTACATATATACATATATTACTACCATATCATCTCTTACTTGTAAATATTTTTATCTTTATATATTTACATTAATTTTTAATTACTACTTCATTTCTTCATCTTTCATCAGTTTTTGCGCACAATATGATCTATTTATGTGTCGACGTGCCGTAAAACACCATTCATTCATTCAATAATATATTACATTGTACTTGATGGGATAGGAGTCGGCGTCAATTTATTTTAAATTTGTTTTCAATGCCTTAAGATCAAACTAGAATTTGTTTCATGTGTCTTGCTAATAATATATATTTATCTAGTTTTTTTAGAATTACACGACTAGAATTATATTAAAAAAAAAAAAATATCCATTTTGGAGTAGGTTGTTGTTTTAGCACACGGCTCATAGTTCGAAATTAAAATCCACCAGAGAGTGGGTATTATGGGCAGGTGGCAGATGTTCTTGATGATATACCATAAAAGATAACAACCTCGATAAACTTGTGTGTACATGTACTTGTTCCCTTGCATCTCTTCAAGCACTGTGTAAATATAACCCAGTTTTGCTTCAGCTTTTAGAAAAGTACAATTCTCTTATAGTTGATAATGTTATTATTTTCTGCTGGATACCAAGCCATGTAGGAATACGTGGTAATGATAGAGCTGATGGTGCTGCTAAAGCAGCATTAGTTTTACATATTTCTAATGCTAAACTACCTTATACTATTTTAAAAGTTGTATTAACACATTTATTCGTAACTCTTTGAAAGCCGCTTAACAATAAACTCCATTCAATTAAACCGTTACTTGGAAAAAATGCGTCTGCTAGTATACCCATTCGTCGAGAAGAAGTTGTCCTAGCCCGGTGCAGGATAGGGCATACACGTTATACTCATTCGTATTTATTACGGACTGAGCAATTACCAGAATGTATACCCTGCTTTGCACCTTGCACCGTTAACGGCCAAACACATCTTGTTGGAATGTGTAGACTTTGATCCTATGTGTGAAAGGTACTACAATGTTAATACTATGAAAGAGTTATTTGATACTATATATTTTAGTCTTGTTTTAGACTTCCTAACATAAATCAGACTATATAAATCATTATAATGTGTTCTTATATATATTTACTTGTTTATATACCCGTTGACGGGCTTTTGCTGATTTACATATATAGTTTATATTACTACCATATCATCCCTTATTTTTTAATAGTTTTATCTTTATATTTATACATTAATTTTTAATTACTACTTAATTCTTTCATCTATCGTCGGTTTTTGCGCACAATATGACCTATTTATATGTATACGTGCCGTAAAACACCATTCATTCATTCATTCATTACTGTGTTACATGTAATTGTATTTTAGAAAATCATATATATTGTATTGTGTATGTACATTTCGACATAAAAAGCGTACAGTGAAGCATAACAAAACAAATTTAAAAACAACGATAACTTAGACAAATTGTTGAAATTTAATTTCAAAAAATATAACTATATTTAAAAACACACACACACACACACACACGCACGCACGCACGCATGCACATGCACTAGATCACGCTTTTAAAATCACCATTTTAAAAGACCAAATATATATATATACAACAATCACTAATAAAGTATGCTTAAATATATACGCATGTACAAGTCTGGTGAGTTGAATGTATATGTGCATTTGTATCAGAGAACAAATGTATTGGCACGTTTATATGTGCATATAAATACCAGTTAAGGTATGTAATAAGTAACATGATTTCTAGAAAAGTAAACGCAATAACAGTAAACAGTATTGCACATTGGTGTTTAATAATATTGCATAAGACGACAAAGAACAGTATGTCTAAATAGCACAAATGATAACACAAGCGATAAATGAAAGCTAACTATTATATGTGATATCATTGGAATTTAACATGACTAAGATATAATTAAATCAATTTAAAACACTTGCAGTTAAAATAAATTTATATACTTATTTTGTTTTAAAAATACATTTACAATTTAAACAGGAATACAGGGCGTTGAATAAAGGGGATATATCGTTCAAACCTTCACAGCATGCATGGTATCAGCAATCACAAAAGTCACACAAATTGATTGATTGTCTAGTTCCTTATTTTTCCTATTTCTTTATAAATTAATTTGCTAGGAGGTACTTCATTTTATATTTTTTGCATACCGTATCGTCTGCATCGTCTGCATCTTCTTTCATTTCTTCCGCATCTTTAATGCAAGTTGGTTCAATTTCATTTGTTGTATAATCGACAGATGGTCCCTGATTCGTGCATTTGTCGTAATCGCTCAAAGCTTCGCCAATTTCATCACCAACTGAATCCGCATTAAACATGTCTTCTTCTTCTTCTACCTCTTCTTCGTCGTCTACCTTGTCCTCCTCCACCTCGTCGTCGTCGTCTTCCTCGTCAACATTGTCGTCATACTTTATAATTACCCGTACAAAAAAAAAAATAATGTTTTAATGCCTTATAATAAAAATGAACTTTTTTAAAGGGACTTGCCTCCAGAAAAGGCTTAAAATTAATCTTGATTTGATTATTCCGCAATTTTATTTTAAATGACACACGAAAATCCGGAAGTGTATATCAAGCATTGAAATTATCGTCTAGATGTATTTATCGAATATAATTTTGACTTTGAACCTGCTTGCCCATAATTAAATAAAATGTTGAGGTTTCATTTTTTTTCGTCTTTATTCTACGATAAGTGTTAATATGTTCATGATGTTGCTGGTGCAATATAATCAGGAATAATTGAAATAATTTGATTTATCCTATGCTGATAATTAATAACATAGATTGAACAAATGCAAGTTATGTAAAACAAACTAACGGGACGCAGCGAACTTTTAAAAAAATCAAGATCGTCGTGTATCCCTTTAAAATAGAAGAGAGGGCGTATAAAAGATGTGTATGCCATATTCAACATCATACTTCTTAGAATCATACTTTTTCTAAAAAGTAACATAAAAGTATCTTTTATTAAAACATGTGTAAATTAGAGAAATGAGTACGCCGACATTTTTCATGAATCACATTTCGTATGGTTCAAAATACTTGACATGTACAACATACATGTAACGTATAGTGGTTTTCGTTCCGTGTTTATATATTTTCACTAGAATATACATTTCAATAAGTTTTCGTCATCCAACTTCTCTTTGCTAGAATTGTTTTTCTCCCCGTGCCGAACAAGTATTCAAAGTCTGGTCAATCTTAATCACTAACATGTATTTAACAACTTACATGTGGCACTTCCTCATACTGCACACCGTCAACGTCCCAAAATTTAGCTTCGCCTTTTCTATAACATGTTTCTCTGCTTGCTCCCAATCTTCTTTCTTTATTCTATCCCTGGCTTCTTGAAAGAGTCTCCCCACGTCTGCTAGCTTAAACGTAGTATTCCTTCGTGAAACATAAACCTTTTCGTTTGCTCAAACTAATAAAACATTTATGTTACATTTCTGCATACATACTATCAGAAATGGAGATGAGGATATGGTTTGTGTTATTATGTTTGATTTCAGACTATTATTTTTAGACTATAAATGAATGTCGATGATGTAACACACACGTTTGAATTTACTTATCGAGAGCTTGCACATAATTTTAGTGCCTTGTTAGACATGATCTGTTTTTTAATAAAAAGAAGGTAAACAAATCAACACAATGAAAACGATAGAAGGACTCGAAACCATGACTTTCAGGTAATTTCTTAGACCCATCTACTTAACTGTCACGGCCATTGTACCACACAGCTCTAAAATGTACACTTAAACTAATATAGACTAGTTGAGAGAATGCCTTTGGAAGGTCAGCCGTAATAAAGCAATTTATTCCTACCTTGGATAAGCTCGACTGGGTTTAGTTCACAATGGCAAACAGGCAATCTCTGAACAAAGTGTACATGTTCGGCTGCAATCGTATCAGTTAAAAATTCCTGCCTTGGTTTATTCGCAGTCACCTTGAGCAACAGTTCAGCTTGTAACAGAAGAAACAATATTTGAATTATCAAGAACAGGTCGCATAAATCAAATGACGAGAAATATATGTGTATAATATATACAACCGTGTTACCTTTGTTTCGGTAACATCTGTATCGATCCCTTTTCCTCTTAGCCATTCTGTTATTTCCAGCTTGTTTCTGGATCTTTTCGGGAAATACGATTCGAGAGTTCGGATGTTGTTATAGTTTTATATTTTATTAAAGTCTCGTCATAGTACAGTAGTATATACAATAAAACATTACATATGATTTTAACTATGCCATTCTAAAAGAATTATAAGAGACTATATATGAAAATAAATTTAATTTACAACAATAACATAATATGACAAGCTGCACTTGAGTGATTGGTTCTGGACTATTGCACCAACCATGTCATCAGACTCACAAATAGTTGAAGCAATAACCAAAACGAACCAACCACGAAGGTTTTATTACTATCACAACATGTATATGTCATAGAATAAAATGTTTCAGTCTATACAAACACTATATACAATATGCTAAAAGCTGAACAGTCATTGTTAATCGCCCTCATGTGAATCATAACCATGGTAAACATATTAGTTTAAAACGCCATTAAAAGTGTCTGCATGGACAGGCTATGCATTTTGTAAATAAACACCTGGGGACAATTTAGTCCATTTATAAACGCAAGATAATTAAAGCTAAAAAAGCATTTACCACATCAGGTTAGACCAGACATGAACTGATTAACAGTAACTGTTCAGTAAATACATGTCACATTCAAATTAAATATACACTCAGTTAAAACAGTATTATTTATATAAAAAATAATTTCTAGATTGTAAAATATTAAAACAGATTTTGGCACATACTCTTATCATTTCCTGATTGGAAAATAAAAACTTCATCTTGTCTAAATCACTAAAATTATAAAAATCAACAGAGACTGTGAGAGCCTTTTTTAAATAATGTATCTCTGTGTTCATTACACATATTGCGCTTAAGGATCACATGCATTTCGTCTTCTACATCTGCCTTACAACGTGCGCACACACGGTCGCTTTCTCGTAAGTTCTCAAAGCGTCCCGTCTCTAGCCTTAAAAGTGCAACGCCACATCTAAATTTCGAAAAACTTCTGATCGATGACGTAATGGTAATATAAGCTGACAATACGTTACTACACAATACTCTGATTATACAGCTTATACGTTCTTAACGTGTTGCCACCATTACCATTTTGACCTGTGACCCGATTTATTCTAAGTTGCCCTTCTTCAATGTGTTTGTTCATCAATTAATCAACAATAGAATTAATGAAAACAACCTTAAATGGTTTAAAATTAGTATCAGAATATCTTGGATCGATGTTTTTAAAACACGATTTAACATAGATGTGTTAGCCTTATTACATGTATTACAGGCCCAAATAAAAATACGCTTATTCAATCTAAATGTGTTCGTATTGATATTGCGATACCAGAAGTTGCAAATACATTTCCACTGTTTAATGAAAGCAGGTTTCCAACCCTTATCACCATAGACAGCAGCCGTTGGAGTATACTTCCCAGTGCCAAGGTAAAAACGCATTACTTTATTGTTTACGGCATTAATTCATGAATAAGATTTGCCACCCCATATAGCAGCGCCATACGAAATAACGGACCAAACTAACGAGTCATATATTAAGAATGTACATCATATGGCATACCACCTTAACGAAATACAAGGTCTAAAATTGGACCAATTAATAATTATCATTAAAAAAACATGCAAGTTTTATAATGAAACAAACAACATTCTCTCTGCGAGTTAAAACAAAAATGCCGTATCCCTTTATCATGTTTATAAGGAATATTATGATTTCTTTTTTTATTACAGAAACGAAATTTCGAGCATCTTTAGAAGAAAAGGTGCATTATTTGGAAACTTAGTACCGACGATCACTAAGTTATTACCCGTCAACTGTGTCCATGATACGTGTATTCTGTTTTGACACATTCTGTAATTAATGTTTTGCACGGTTGTCAGCTAATTGTTTCTATTTGAATATATTCCTTATGAGTTTGTTTATTGTTTTAAAATAATAACGGACGTGAGACAACTATTATTTTCACGAATGTACGAGTTAACTTGTTTGTTTTCTGACTTTGCGAAATGTATTCCGAGATTCTTTCCTAGTATAGATTGCTGCCAGTTCGACGCAGAAGGTCCTGTCATCTGCCGAGTATAACATAATCATTGTAGGCACAGTTTAGGCTGCTTACTGTAACAAATTGTTTTGTGCAAAAATGAAACATAAACTGTGTGCGAGAGTTACAACTTTTAAAGGGACACATGGCAATTCTGAAGTGTTCATCAAGCATTGAAATTAGCATCTCGATATATTTATCCAATATCATTTTGACTTTACACGTACTTGCATATATTTAAATACATTTTGAGTTTACATTTTTTCCCATCTTATTCTACCTTTAATTTAAAGATATTGTTGGTGTAATATAATTAACAGTTAATAAAATACAAACTCATTTTCCTTTATACTATTCTTATAATTAATTGTAATGATTGAACAAAGGCAAATTATGTAGAAAAAAACAAACGAAATTAGCATCTCGATTTATTTATCAGTATCATTTTGACTTTACACCTATTTTTCCCGACTTATTTTACCTTTGATTTATATATTATTGCTGCAATATAAATAACAGTTAATGAAATACAAAATCATTTTATTTTATACTATTCTTATAATTAATATTAATAATTGAACAAATGCAATTTATGTAGAAAAAAAAACGGGACGCTATGACTTCTTAAAACATCAATATTGCCATTTGTCCCTCTAATTGTTGTCCAGTGCGATAACTACATTGTTCTGTACTAGTGTAGTTTTTGACAGTTATGTCCCTTACAGTTTATATGTCATTTCTCGTTTTAACGTCGATGTTAACAATAGGCCTGTCATATCCAAACGTTGTCTATTAATGGCAGTGAACTACTGTATAGCTTTATAGTTCTACCACTCTGGAATAACACGCCGTATACACATGATATGATACCCTGTCCAGTTACATTATGCACTGCTACCCAGTCAAGAATAACATCCCTGTAACGTTTCTTGAAAAACCAAAAGTTCGTCGGAGTAGTCGCAAAAATAAAACAGTTTTCGGACAGTATGTGAGAGGTAATACTTCGCTTTTAAGAAACGTTCAGTCATAAGTCGAACAGGAAAGCCAGCATTCAAGGACCACAGTTAAGCCTTGAGCCAGGACCCAAAATGTTCGATTATTTTTTTGGAAAGAGCAATGTCTGTAGATGTCATTTTTCCATGATAGCAATCTGGAACGGGTAGCTTATACAGTTTGATTCAAACAATAGTAGGTGTATCATTGTAGCCTTGGCATCAAATTGTGGATGTTCATTTTTGCACATTATTATCTTTTGATAATTGTTAATATACTTTTAAAATATGCAATTAAGTTTATAATTCATATTTATTTAATACAGAATAAATAAGTTTTATTTCAGCATTGCATCCTGCCTAAAGTCATTATTTAGTTTAAAAATTAGAAATAAATTACTCCGCCCACTATTGACACATTTTGTATGCATTAAGGTTAGTAAATATTCTTTTTACATTATATGTTTAACATTGTAAGAATCATTCACAACTAGTCTACGATGATTTAAAAATTATATTTTGAATTAATAAAAGTATGTACTATGCAACGTTTAAGCCTTTGCTTGCATATATAATTTCAGCAAACCTCAAAAGAGGATGCACGCACCGAACAGGAAGTGTAAGCCTTCCTCAAAATAATTGAAACATCACTATTATTTTAATTTTCTGATCTATACATTTATTGCACGAAAGACACAAACAGTCCAAAGGATTCTATATAAGGGAAATGAGAGTGTCTATTTTAGGTGTATGCGTTATTAAATACTTTGGGATGGTTAAAATTGTGTGCTGTTTATTTTATGAATATTGAGTTCTGCTCAACCCGGGGCTAGAGGGCGTGAGCGGTAGGTAGCATATTTCACTACCGCTCATGAACAGTCTCAATCAAACCGAGACTGCAATATTTCGTATGTGTCGTGCTCGGCCGTTTCCTAAGGTCCATTATCATACTCTTTTTTATTATGATTAAGACATTTTGAATATGTATTCCATATAAAGACACGAAGCAATAAACCACATGCAAACACAAAATCCAATTAAATGTCTTTAATTCCAATTTATGTCTATTTTAACGATGTTTAACACCACTTTGAATTACCCCATCGACATCAATTATGATAAAGAAGTATGTATATGATATTGAAAAACTAGTACATGCATTTGCACGAAAAACATCGAAGAAGAATCTTAAGGGTAATACATAGACTGCTGTAATAACTACTAACCATTACAACTATTTTTTAGAATTGGTTCTATTGGCTTAACGAATTGGAAAGTTCTAAAGTGTATTCCCAATGACTGGGGTAGTAGCGACAATGACACAGACTATCACACGAAACACAGGGGTCTATGGTATATGTACTGCCTTAAACTGTCCCTCATTGATCTCAATATTAATATTTACTTATTTTTTGTTGTTGACAAAAAGTATACTTTTACCTTTACTTTTGTGTGTGAAGTCATTGAAGATGCTTTTTAAAAGAAACAGAATTGAATGAATTGGATGCGATTATCAACACATTATACGTTATTAAGACCCGCCCCAAAGAGAGGTGAGCTATACTTTGGAATCCGGGAACCTGCCATAATCTTAATACCAAATAGATTACTATAGTTCTTTAACTTAAAGAATATATTCTGATCCACAGGACCGCCCGATTTACGTTCCGATCAGACATGCGAGGCTACCCATGTCTTCATGAGGAATTCTTGCCAAATAACACAACAACGAAACTCAGTTGCGTCGGCGAGGCTTGAACACGGATTCTCCGGATTTCAAGTCCACCGTGCTATCCACTGGGCTACAGGCTATATGCGCTCAAGCAGGGTGACTGCGTTGATGCATACATTTAAAATGCTAAAACTTTATTAGTTCAATGATGCTGGCTGGGGTTCACAACAGTCATTCTTTTCTAGCAAAGGACTACGTACGATAAGAGCCGTATTTGGCCCCAGGATTTGTGAAAAATTCAAACGTGGAAAATCAAGATAAAAATGTAATACATTTCCAGATAAATGTTTCATCTGTTTATAATAATGCAAAATAATGTTCAATACCGTATCTAACGGGGCGATATTGTGCCTTGAAAGCAGTCAGGTAGGTCGTTTTGAGCAAAAAACGTGGAAAACGGCCATTATAAACATCACCTGTAAAATAAACCAAAGCTGCATCCCAGAGATATTTCAAGAATTCGTGCATAATGGTAATCCAAACCAAGTCTATAAATATCTCTGGGATGCCGTTTTGGTTTATTTTTCTACAGATGATTTAGTGTTTAAAAAAGCGGTACTTTTTCTCGCTGTGTTGCTATGAAGAGTTGTCGTCCGTAACACAATAAGACCGTATCTAAGGAGAGTTATCGTACTTATATAGATGGCGCCATTTACTTCCAGGTTCACACATGGACAAAATAAACGCGTTATTAGTCGATTTTCCGACGGTAAGTGTTATTATTGGTAAATTACACATACTATAATTACACATGTCAATTTATTGAAATGCTCTGTGATAATGTAGAGTTAAATTCTTACGAAAGCAAGTTTGTAAGTGTTGTGTCATGTGATTTCGCGAGAGGACCGACACTCTTGTTAGATCACCAGCAGGGGTTTATAATCATTGGATGGTGGTTTGATAGAATATGCAGAAACAGAATACTACTTTTCAGTTATACTCACCAACTTTATTGAAAACTTGTGCAAATCACAGACCCTGTCTGACAGGCTTTCATATTTGTTGTACATCCATGATACGCGCATCTTTCATCCTTGTCTAATCTGAACCCACAGTGGTGAGAGCCGTGAAGTTTTCAAACGTAACGTCTTTACCCTCTCGACCAGAGATGCGCTTATCATGGATGAGCCATATATGCCCCCCACTTCACTCCCCACACCAAGTGACAAACCCTTAAATTTCTGCAATTATACCGGTAGTTTTAACTGTGCTTGCCAGAGGTTGTTTTTTTGCGGGGGTGGGGTAACATTTTAATAACCCAGCAATCAGTGGTTCCAGTCTCAATGGTGCCAGTGGGTATCATCTCTGTGCCTAAGGGCATGACACTTCCGTTATCAGAATCAGTTAAAATGGAAAATATTAATAAATTATCAATACCATGTATCCGCGAAACACGTAAACATATTTATGAATCTATCTGGTAGCGCCTTAAAACCCAATTCAATTCAGTTCTATCTGATAGTAATAGTTGGGGCACGGTTCCCAACTTCCTAAATTCCTATCCTTCCCATGTCTCTGGTTCAGCTCTAAATATCCCAAGACAATGGTTTTGATGAGCTTTTAGTAATAATTCAATTCATATTTGTATATTTGACTATAATTACAATATCCAGTGTTAAGCAATAAAACATGAGGTGTCTGATTTGGTATTTGGAATATTGCTATTTACTTTTTTTTAGTGAATAACACAAACACATCATTTCAAGTGATAAATTGATATGCATGATAACACTCACAATGTTCATGATTTAGTGTCCCAAATTCAACTCATATTCAAAAAATTATATATATTTGACAAGTTTGTGTGTTTTTTTTCAGTGTCTGAGCATGTGTAAGCTGTAAGAATTGTGACATGGTCTTGAAAGTGACATTGTCTAGGAAATATCATTGTGACATGATATTGTCTTCTTTGATTAGCAATCGGTATGCAGTTTAGCTTTTAACTGAAGTATTTTTAATTTTTTAAAGTTATTTTTCAACTTATTTGAATCTATAATTATGTTTATTTATAAACAGGCTACAGAAGAAAAACTTGCATGACAGGGTTACACCTGGGTACATACAGTATATTGAGATCAGTGTGTCATGTGTCAGAGAAAAAAACTCTTAATATATTTTCTCAAAAGAATGAAATGGGTTGAAATGTTCACCAATGGTGTACATGATTATAAAAGTGTAAATGAGTAATGTTTTCAATTTTATAAGAATAATAATGAAATATAACTCAGTTTAGTACAGTAAATTATTTCACATATGAATTAATATATTGTGATTTATTTTTATGTGAAACAAATGTGCAATTTAATTTTCAGTGTGCTGTGTTGGTGAATACATGGTCAGTGTTGCTGTGGCCAGTGTTATGACTACATGTATTTGGAAATACTGTAAGTTCTATGTTTTTATGTAATTAGTATGATGTCATATAATCACTATATTTATATGTTTTTCATGTATTGTAGGGTGCAAAAATGTTTTATTTTTAGTATGAATAAATGCATATAATTGAGCCAAATAAATGTACTAAAATGGTTAAATAGAAAAAGGTGACTATGAAAATAAAATAATAGGCCAACATAGTCATATTCTAATCATTTCTAATCCATTTTGGCATGTGATGAGCTTTAATCAGATTACTTTAAAAATTGATATTGTTTTTAACAATCTTCAAGTGTTGTCATTTATAACACCTTTGAATCTGAACACAGGTTGGCTTGTATTCATGATTTATTGTGTTATGGTATTGTTCACAGCTGGAATATTTATATGCACTACATAAAATGGTGAAGTTCTCTTGGTGTTTTCATGGCGGTTTATGTTTTATATGCAGCACTTTTTTGTACATTTCCAACAGGATACAACATGAAGTATATTGCAGAATAATTCAATGGAGGACCAGTCCAGTGAACTACAGGCCTCCTTTTGGACAGAATTCTACAAGACATGTCAAAAATAAGCAAGGGCACAGTGCAACTATTGACTATGAACCTACATGTATGAACTCAACAAGGGCAATTTGAAAGCTAATTGTGATATAATACATACCTATTTTGGTGGAGTATACCACCATAGTTAGGTTAATTTAAAAATAATAAAATTGATAAAAAAAAGTATATTAGCTGAACCACATTGTCTTGTTTGTTGTTGTTCTCCATGATATCAGGCAATATGTATTTCTTCTGAATATATTGTAAATGGTCAAGTGTAAATCATAGGTAAGACTAGAAGTATTTTGTGTTTTCTGTAATATTCTGGCCAAGGAACTGACATTACGGTCTGATATTCTATATTATATAACAATGAGTGAGATGTGAGTGAGATGTTAAATGTGATCAACAACACAATTTTTTTTCTCTCCTTATTTATTATAGTTATTTGTTTTTCTTTATCTTTTCCCCTAAAAACAGTACTCTTCTAAATAGTGACTTTTTATTACACAAATAGAGATAAAACACAACACAAACAAGCTAAATCTTTAAAAGACAGCCATTTATACAGAATTCTCATATTGAATACAAATAATAGATAATTTTATTATGTATATCACTTGTGTAAGAAAGAAAAAAAGAAAAAGAAAAAAACAACAAAAAAAAAAACGAAGTATAAACATGATAAACCTGTTACCTAATAATCACTTTAAAAAGCCTATGCAACATGGTTTTATGTTAGGAAGACTTTTGTAATTAACATATTAATTATTGTTGTTTCATATAATGTCAGGCATAAATATTTTTATTATTGGCATATACTTGAATTGAATTGAATTGGATTTTATAGTCGCACCAACAGTTAAGGTCATATGGCGACTTTCCAGCTTCCACTGGTGGAGGAAGACCCCAGGTGCCCCTCCAGGCAATTTTCGTGCACGGGCGGGCACCTGGGTAGAACCACCGACGTTCCGCAAGCCAGGGCATATACTTGAATGTGTTTGGCTAAACATCTGAAGCTCATAGTACAAGTACCTATGTTTATGAATCTTTTAGTTTATAGTATGACCCATGTGAGTTTGACAACATGATATTGGTAATGGAATGATAAAAACTTTGGTACCGAACATGACAGGAATTTGTCAATTTAATTCTAAAAAAACTTTATATAATTTATTCTAAACAAAACTCAAAAAAACAGTATGACAATGAACCTTTGGAAACGGCCGAGCACGACACATACGGAATATTGCAGTCTCAAAGTTCACCTTCTTTTGCAACTGAGTATATTATTTTAAAATTTTGATTTGTTTGTTTGAATGGTGTTTTACATCTTCTTTAGAACATTTTAGGCAATATATGACAGTCGATTTGTTTGTGTAGTAGAGGCAGACCACCCCATTGTCCTTGTGTAGAACCAGTACTGTTTACCTACCGCCATCTGTAAGAATCAACACTTTTTCAAAAGTCCAGATCCCAGTGGGATTCGAACTCGCAGCGGTGACAAGTGAGGTTTAACCCCTCGACCACGGAATCACACATCTTTCAGTATAAACTTTACACAGTTTTATGGACCATATTTTGTATCGCAATCAGGTTTTAAAGGGACAATCTTGATTTTTGAAAAACTCGTGGCGTCCCATTAGTTTTTTTCTACGCAACTTGCATTTGTCAGTCATTAATATTAAATAAAGGGAGTACATCATGATTTTTCTAGAAATATCTTAAATTATAAAAATGTTCCAGTTCATGATAAAACACTTATATCCATCACAATATAATGTTGGAGCCATATTGTTCAGGTTTAAACTTCGAATACACCATATAGCTAGGACGGAATCGGGCATAAAATGCTGAAATTAACCTTGGTGCGTAACCTAGGATATCAAGTATTACTGTACAGAATGAATTTCCTTGTAAATAATGGGTCATTTTTAGGATCATTCATTATGCTTAGCCACTTTAAAATAGAAAATATCATTATTTGTCAATTTTAAGTCGGACCCCTTTGAAAAGCCTGATGTACTCCCTTTAAAGCGATTTGGTTTTCATATATTTTAACTGTTGAATATATTACACTGGAAATATATGTAAACATACGGTATCATAAGACGAAAACTCATCGTTTTGTTTAATTATATCCAAGCAGGGTTCATGGCAAAATGATACTGGTTAAATAAATCGAGACGCTGATAATTGATTAAAGATTGCCTTGTGTCCCTTTAAAAAATATATTTCAATTTTCAACAGCATTGCAGATTGTGAATGCGTATTGTTGCCATGTTTACGTATACTGTTATTTTATAAACAGCAGTGAAAATTAGTATCACCTAAAACGTATGTAGTTTTTCGAAACTATTAAAAAAAGTTGTTAAATACTTTTAAGGAAACTTATTTAGACTGTCTGTTGTCATGGTAACAATTAAATGACATCAACTAAGTATGAATACAACAAGGACAACTCTATACATATCTGAAATAAAACCATAGCTTCTAAACAAAAAAAGAAATGAAAATGTTGAAGAAAAAGGAATATTTGGTGAAAAAAACACATTTAAACTACTGTTGCCATGGTTACCGGCAATAATATAAGACATTTGCACCTTACGTTCACACCAACCAACAAATGTTTATAAATACTAATATCAAATAATAAGAACTCACAACAAGTATTTCTGCAATGTTAACAAAAATAAGTTAGCATTGAGAAAAGTCGTAGTTTTAGTTAAAGTCAAGACTGAAACAGAGTTATCTCCCTTATAATTCATATGTTGTGTTTTAATACGGTAAAACTTGATAGTGTAATTATTTATAATTTATTAGCAAACACTTTTAAAGTACAAACATTATTAAAAACAACAATGAGAGCAAGAGTGCTTGCATTTTTCTTCCTATACCCCCCTGTTTTAAGTAATTTCTTAAAAAAACATATATGCGTTGAAAACATCTTATTTTTTGTAAAATGAGATAAGCCAACATTTTAGTTTTCCTTTTTTGTTAAAATATAGGTATTTTGCAAAACATCTATGCATATTTTATCAAAAATTAAATAGGGGCCAAAATGGGCCCTTATCATGTACCTAGTCCATGTGCGTGCTGTTCTAAGGTGTATATTCCCTCCACAAATGTACCAAGAGAAGAATCTCTCAGTGCACGGTAGTATTTCTGGACTGTCACGAGTTGCGACATGTCTGTAAGCCTTATATATGCCCATTCCATTGGTACGATTTGATTGGCAATATCAATTTATGGCAGTCTTTGTAATAATAAAAGATAATTAATAGTACTCATATCATATCTCGTTTAAATAATAGTTAATAGTATTACATAAAATTACAATATAGAAGTTAGTTAAAACAACAACAGCAACAACAACAAAAATGCGCTTACACATAATAATCGGTACCCAGGATATCAGGATAGTACACATTTGAATACTCAGAAAACTATATCTGACATACCGGTACTAACTACTACAATACTATGGTTTTATTGATAGTACTTTGTGCGAATTAAGGATGTACATTTGTACAAAAACAAACTAAAAATTAATAATATAGGCCATTTAAACCCTGAAAATGGAAAGTGCATCAACTTCCGTCCTTAAGCTTTTTGATCGTATCTTAGATTTGTTTCCTCTTTGGCTGCAACTGCTTTTGTTATTCAATAAACTTATGGAAACATTCTGAGGTGTGTCAAATTAAGTATTTGTATATATATTTACACAAACATTTATGTGTTGCGTTTATTTCTTTTTCTGGGTGTTGACTTTATTGCTAAAGAATTGCTTTTGATGGGATGTACCTTTATTTACACTGTATTGTCAAGACGGTTTAATAGCGAGGTTGTGTACACATAACATCAATTTAAGTTAACCAATAGGCCGTAATACCTACTAACCGATCCAGGCCGATTATCTTGTATTCACCACTATTTATGTGTGTATATTGCCCCATTCATTGACTATTTAATTTGATTTTTGTTATTTAGTTTGTTGTACAGTGTTAACCCAGTGTTGTACATTGTTAACCTAAATTGCCTTTTAGTGATGTGTTTGTTGATGCTCATTACATGTCTTCATCATGACCCCTGCATTGTTTCAAGTGCGATCTCGCTCAAATCACTAAAGCCGTGGCGGAAATTGCAGCAACTCTGCTGTTCTGCAGGTGAGAAGGTTCTAGGCCCATTCTCTATATTTTATCTCGATGTAACCGGAGGATGAGCTAGACATGTTCATTCCTGTTAGGCGCCATATAACCCTTCATGCGTTGGTGCACCTTAAAACCCAATTCAATTATATAGGACTATTTTTCTCATTTTTACCGACAAAGCTGCAGTAGTTAGTGTATTTTATCCAACTCTTCATCTCAATACCCAATTGGTCCATAAATTGGTATCCAAGACAATACAGCGGTCTTCTGTGGGTGGATTTATAGATTACACGACTTGTAAACATCGCTTAAATAGACATTTACATACGATAACAGTTTCAATTGTTTTAATTAATTTAGGTCTTTAAAATGTAATACCTCATCAAAAGTCCCATTCTTGATAAATATTGCTGTTTTTAAAGCTAACTCTGAAGTGATTTTATGAAAAAATAGTGTACAACTGTAAGTCATAAACAAGAGGCCAAAGGGCTTCGCCTCGGCCTCGCCTCGGCCTCGCCTCAAAGTGCTCACAAGTTTAAAAAAACTATTACATCAGCAATTTCTTAATATAACTCTATGAAAAGCTATCAAATACAGCGGTCTTCTGTGGGTGGATTTATAGAATATACGACTTGTAAACATCGTTTAAATAGACATTTACATACAATAACAGTTTCAATTGTTTTAATTAATTTAGGTCTTTAAAATGTAATACCTCATCAAAAAAAAGTCCCATTCTAGATAAATCTTGATGTTCTTAAAAGTAACTCTGAAGTGATTTTATGTAAAAAGAGTGTACAACTGTAAGGAAAGACAAAAATATCGGACAGGGAAAGCAGCATTCAAGGACCACAGTCAACCAAAAAACACAAAAACAAACACGCAAACAGACAAACGAGAAGGCACCACTCTGTGAAAAGCGAAATAAGGGCCAATAAGTTGTAAGTCATAAACAAGAGGCCAAAGGGCTTCGTCTCGGCCTCGCCTCAAAGTGCTCACAAGTTTAAAAAACAATTACAACAGCAATTTCCTAATATAACTAAGAAAAACTGTGACTGGGGTCAACTTTTACCCATGTATCACCATTTGAACAAACTAGTTATAGTAGCTATCCCGCCAACAACAGCCATATTGTATAACATATGTACACCGTTTCTAAACCTACTGATAATGAGGTCTCTATATAACTTACATATTTTGAGAATCCAAACTCAATAGACACAGTATAAACGGTTTTACACAACCTTGAACCAACCAGACCGAACCCCACAACTGGAGCGTCGAATTAGAGTTATCAGCTCATAATTCATTTTACGCATAAACAATCACGAGTAAGAACCTTTAATAAACGTATACGTTTAATAGACACATATACATTATTATATGACCTTTACACCTGGATAAAGTTTTGATACACAGCTATGTGGTGTAATTGTGTCGTTATTTGGCGTGTTAGTTTCTTTAAAGAACCAGAAGCTTATACTACAAGCAAAATATTAGACACTTAGCTCATGTAGATTCGGAGATTTGTAAAGGCTTTTCTTTAATGGCTTTACACAATGTAATAGTGTAACCCACACGGCAGGACCATACTTGGGCCAATTAAGGGTCACTATTTGAACGTACTTAGTAGAGAATCATAAGCTTATGCTAAATGCAAAATATTAGACGTCTATCTCTGGTACTTTCAGAGAAGATTGTTTTTAAAGATGTTTATATATACCTCTATGTAAATATGTGACCCCTGTGGTGTAGCCAAACATAACTCCAGGGTCACCATTTTAGCAATTTAGGAAGAAGACTAAATGCTCATACTACATGCAAAATATTAGACATCTAGCTGTTGTAGTTCCAGAAAAGGTTTGTTTTTAAAAGATTGTCCTATATAACTCTTTGTAAATATTTGCCCCCTGGGGTGGGGACAAAAATGACCCCATGGTCAATATTTTAATTTGTGTTTGTAGCAGGCCATAAGCGTATGCCATATGCAATTAATTAGACCTCTAGCACTTAAGGTTTCAGAGAAATCGATTTTTTAAAAAAATAATCTGATTTTTATTGAAAAGGTCACTCTAATAACAGATACCCTGTTGGCACTGCTATCATGGATTTTCCTTTTTCTACAATGTACACCACAACATGGTACCAGTAATAATTTGCCACCTGTGATGGTAGTGAAAAATTGTCTGGCTCATGGTCTAAGACAACCAAAAGCACGCACAGAAACACCTTTTTTTAAAAGATGATTAAAAGGCAAGACACGACGACACAGACAAAAGGGTTGACAACATGGCTACCGCCTTGGAACGGACAGTGGCAAAATGGTCGCTGGGGATTTAAACCAGGTTCTAGGGTGTGTAATAAAGGGAATTTGATCGCTTTTCCTTCGCCTACATCTGACAGTGCATTTGTGAGCTTTAAAGACATTTTCTATAGTTTTTTCTACATAACAGATTTTCTTTAAACTTTTTGTACAGTAAGTCTGTTATATATATAGACAGAAAAGGCAAAAATAATGGTAGGTCACCATGCTTGTTAACATTTTAAAAAATAATTTGTAATGCCACCGTCATGTCAATCTGTCCAAAAAGTTGAACAAGTCCATGAAATAGCTAAATAAGATATTTTTGAAGTCTAATCATTTATTCATTGGTCACAATTCTGATAAAATTGTATTAAAGTAAAGAACATTTAATTACAATAACATTTAAAGCTCATCTTTATGTAAAACCTATATTTTTTTGCAACATCTGTTGAGGCCATTACCACAATTTATGCACAAATTAGCCCATAATGATAAAATTTCCCTTTTTTTTTGTATGTTCCCAATAACAGAATTTTTTTAAACTTTCTAAACACATAGTTAAACATATATAAAAACAATATGTGCAATAAAAATGATAAGTCACCATGCTTGTTTAGAAAAAGAATTTGAAACCCTACCCCTATGCTAAAAGGCCAAGTTTTGTATGAAATTATATAGAAATGGTATATTTTCCTTTTTTGTTATGTTCCTAATAACAGAATTTGTTCAAACTTCCTAGGCACTTATTTGAACATATATTTAGACAATATAATCAATTAAATGTATAGGTCACCATGCATATTGAGATTTAATATTGGTTATTGGAACCGTACCATTATGCTTAAATTTTTTAATTTTGTTGGAATTTTTTCAAAAAGCTATATTTCCCTATTTTATGTATCTAATAATAGGCCTTTATTTAAATAAAGACAATAAAATTAAATTAAATCAAAAAAAAAGTAAAAAAAAAAAATCAAAAAAAAAAATCAAAAAAAAAAAATCAAAGACAAAAATTACAATCAAAAGCAACATTCCTGTAAATTTGTAGGAAAATACATCCAATAGTTTTAGAAGAGAAGTCGCCCAAAAAAGCTGCGCATGGGAAACTACAGCAAATGCCTTTAATGTAACAAAGGGATTTGATGTTCGTGGATCATCCTTGTCTCACGGTGGATTTGTGAGACGTTGTTATTATCCCATGACTGCAAAATAAATACAGACGCCTTGTCTTAGCCTGGTAGCCATATACTATATTTATTAAGGATCATATTCAATACATTCAATATATCAATTGATTTATTCAAAGCAATCACCATTTAACATAATGGAATTCAAATTCTTATTCATACTGTTAATAGATAGTTATTTTATATTAAAATAATTCAGCTGCCAAAGGCAGGTTTTTATATGGGTTTTATATGTGTCTATGGTTAACAGACTGTGACTCGTGTAAGTGGCAATAAGCATGCGTTGCAACTTAAATTCCTAGAGCACTCGTCTGGAAAACTTGATTGGTATAAACACATATTTTGTAATGTTGAAAGGTTACCATTTCACTTGCTGAAATGACGTTTCCGTAAACCAGTCTACTGAAAAATGTAGTATATATGTATATTAGCGACGAAACGTTCACACGCCTGAATAGCGCAGTTGATCGAGGCTCCGTGTTATTGCCGAAAAAGGGGTTCAAGCTTGCTGATTACCCTTCTTTTTTTTTTAGTTTTCATTAAATATGTCTTTCAATATTGCAAATGGTAACGTAGCAACAGTTCCTTTACTTTTTTCACTTTGATAACGCAAACGTGTAATTACACATGGTAACAGTTAACAGTTTATATGTGTTGTAATGCACACTATAATGCACACTCTAACGCACACCTATCCCTTACATGTGAACAATTGTATTTATGTGCAGATGTGTACTTTGGCACGTCGTGTTACAAGGGTGAATTGTAATCAATATGTAAGGCATGTCAATGCATTTGAACAGAAAGAAACGAGGTCGTCCAAATTGGTTTAAAATGCTTGGTAGGAAGAACTGATGGTAAAAATCGGGAAGAATGTAAGAAAAAACGGTCGCGGCGTGTTTATGTCTCAGTGACAACATTTTTTTTTTCAATATTGTTATAACAACCGTGACTTGATATATTGTTATGTGAACTTCCTGTTTCTCGGCAGCTATTTTACGCTTGCATGGTAAATGTTAATTTTGAATTTGTAAATATTGTCAGACAGGTGCACTTTGCGACCGCTGATAATTCATCGTAAATATGTCAATATTTCACCTTTGTTATCCTTAGGGCTTAACGGTATTTCTCTGAGCGAAAATGTAGAAGAATGATCACTAAACTCTGTTATTCATACCAAAACTACACATGTTTATGCTTGTTATACCTTATAATCGAAGTTTATTGAAAACTGCATATCATACGTTCGGTAATGGGAAGTTGCTTATTTTAACTCACCATAACTTCTAAAATACTTGACCGATTTCAATATACTACGACTCAATTATTTAGTTTATTTATGTCCAATCCACACATTCAACTCTCATACTAAATTTCTAAAAAAAGTCAGGTTGCCTTGTCAGTTTGTTTTCGAAACAAACTGACCCAGCAACCTGACATCTCTACTAGTACTGTAAATGACAATAATTCAACTACATGAAATATTTTCAAAAGCTTACAGGACAGATTTCGAAATTAAAGATATGAAATGTAACAGTTATTTTCTAAAACTCTTCATTTCACAGTATGAAATAATAATTTATTTCACTGCTCAAATGCAGTATTCCATTGATTCCTTATTATAAAACGCAATATGTTATTCACTCTAAAACAAATAAACTCAAAATGAATATATTCAAACAGTAACAGTGTTATGAACATTGTTCAACGTTCCCTCTAAAGATGCGTTAAAGTTGGTTCCCGTAATGGAACAATTTCAGAATATTCATCATAAAGTTAGTACACGGCAATCCTTTTTTCTTTTTCTTTTTTTAATTTCTTTCTTTTTTTTACAAAGCAGATCATTTCCAAATCATAATTATTAAATTATTAAAAAATAATTGTTTTTGCGTATGACTACTTCCACATTAAAATACACCAATGCAATATTTAAACGTAGAATAACGAAGACAGATTAAACACTGTGAAATGTTATTACCGTTTATTTAATTTATATTGAAAAATGTTTAAAGTCAAAATGATGAATTATTGTTTAAATGTTTGATAAGTGATGCCTGATCAATACTAATACAATAGTGTCGTGTGTATTATAAGATTAATTGTTATACAAAACTCCCCTCTTAAAACTTAATCTCAAGATGTTTTTAAATGTACTTGAAGCAATGGTATAATTCCTAAATTAAGAAGATAAGATACCTCCTAATTTGAATCACGTTACGTACTTAGAAATTGTTTTTAGGTCAGTTCCTAAATTGTGTTATATACGTGGTGAAAAAATTCTAGCCCGAATAGAATAGAAACTATCTTCAATGGTAATTGGTGTCGGTCCAAATACAAATGGAAACTGTCATGATTACGTTATTCAGTTCTTATGAAAAGTGCACATGCATTACATAGAGTCGCTTGTGACATTACTTCTGAAAATGGTATGTCTTGAAAACTGGGCGACTGTTGTTAAATCAAAAATATTATTACAAAATGATGTGGGTCACACGAGAAGTTGTACATTTTACTAAATACTAGAATGGTGTTCCACGGAACACTTGTGTCACGTGCCGTGTGCTAGTTCCTGTAATGAGCTTGGTTAGGTTGCAGGTTAAAATTTTATAAAAAGGGGCATAACTCTGCCAACATGAAAGTCAAAGTTATTGGACATGTTTAACGACATTCCGTGATTTGATATAAGACGACGTCGGACAACGGACGACGTCCAAAGTGAACCCTAGTATCTGCCATGCAACGCTGGCATTAAATCACCATTCAACTAATATTAATGATGTATACAACTAGAACTATCCGATTCGTCTAGTTTGTTGCACATGAACATTGAATATGACACTGAAACACATTACGATTTTCATCGGATTTGCACTGACACTCAAACAATTTTTAGATCGCATCTAATCCATTTAACTTCGTCCTTGTGTTTTTCCATCGTTTCCTACCACAACAGGCCCGTCGGGTAGAAATTCGTAGTTAATGTTCCATTCTTGAACAAGATGGTCGAAATCTGCATTCGATTTGCTGATTGGCGTACCTTTATAGTGCAATCCCCTTTCTTTCCAATTAAACGTTAACCCTCTGTGACCTTAAATCATAAACATTCAATAAAAATGAAAAACGTGTAGAAACAAACAATTGACCAAAGGAATATTGGTTAGAATAATTCAGTTACAAGGGTGAATAACGCGTGTATTTTCAAGTTCATATAATGCCGAGTGTAACTCCGCAAAAGTAACAAAACGTTAAAGGTAACAGCTACGTAATGTACCATTAAAGGTACCAAAATGCAACGCAACCCACAGAGCAAATGGTCGATAACAAGGGAGATTACCAAGAAATGTGTAAAGCAACCCACAGATGATTTGGTTATACATGTACATGCCAAGTGAACTTACCCGGAAAATTGCAATACAGCGTTAGCTCGTTGTGTTTCCAGGCGTAGTAGATGTGCCATATGGTCCAAATAGAATCGCCCTTCCCTTGATTCCTTAACGTGCTGTACCAGGTTGTAGCAATATTTCCCGGAACTTTAGGTATGAAGTCTTTGTCTTTAATCGCATCTGTAAACCAGTCCACAAAGTCCAACCAATTCCGTCTATTTGGAGAAAATCCCCATGACCCAAGGGTGGGGTATAAGAATACGATATTCTTTGTCGAAATATTGAGCTCGGCTCCGGCGTCGCTGTGACGGATACTGTGCCCTTGCAATGAGAATCCGTTTATATTGTCTTTATTGTCGTATTTTTGATGAACGAGTTTTAGATACTGGTAAAAGAAAGGGGATACCGTCAAATCGTCTTCTAAGATGACTGCAATTTCTTTACTACTGTTTTTTGGCATCCATGTCTGCAACGAGATTTACATAAAAACGTAAAATAGAACATTAAACGACCAGGTTATAAATTAACCCCCCAAATAGCGACAAAAATTGCACTACAAAACAATTTATCAAAACTCTATCCAGGTTTTCAGGTCATATAATAATGTATTTGTGCCGATTCAAAGTATATAAAACTCTAAATGTTTTGAAAAAATACATTATGTCACAATGTAACAATCCTTAAAGTCCGTATCCCGCCATCAACAGGCACATTTTACAACAGATGTACACCGTTACTAAACCTACTGACGACGAGATATGTATTGAGAATCCAAACTCCATAGACCTAGTATAAAATGTTTAATAAGGTTTCGAGGTTGGGTATTTTCCCGAAGTCTGGTCAGAAGGGTATGTTATTCCTCTTCACAAAAGGGCAATATTAATGACGTAGAACATTACCGAGGTATTACTTTATTAAGTTGTTTCGGTAAATTATTGACACGTGTATTAAACAGTAGATTATCTGAGTGGGCAGAAACATACAGCGTTCTAATTGAAGCAGAGGATGGATTTAATTCGCACATGAGTACTGTTGATAATATATTTGTTTTAAATGGATTAATTACACGGGTGTCATCTCATAGGCTGCAAATTGAAGCGGGTAGATGGGATTTTAAATCAGGGAAATAAAATTTATTCCGCATTAATTTTGTTGATTGTACTAAAGCCTTGGACTATGTTGTGCATGATAATTTATGATATAAATTAACACAGTTCAATATTCGGGGAAAGATTGCTGATATTATTAAATCTATGTACTCATGTGTAAAGTCTAAAGTTAAATACTGTAACCAATTGAGTGATATTTACTGAATCTTATTGTGTATTTGGCGTTAGGCAAGGGGAGTGATTATCTCCATTGTTGTTTTCTATGTATTTAAATGATATATAAGATGCATGCATACATAGTTTAATAATATTTTATTGCAGATGTGTTACAATACATCAATTCAACATCACAATATTCATAGAAACATATGCAAATGGATTGAACTACAAGTTATTACAACATTAGTTACAGCATACATAGTGGCTATGAAGGTTTAGATATTACTATGTTTAAGATGTTTATACTTTTGTATGCAGATGATATAGTTTTGTTTGCTAACACTGCAACCAAGTTAGAAGAGGGACTTAATGTACTATCTAACTTTTGCAAAGAAAGGAGATTGCAAGTAAATTGTACTAAAACGAAAGTTATGGTATTTAGAAGAGGCGCAGTGTTACCACGTTAGTTTTTATTTATGATGGGGCCCCATTAGATAGAGTTAGCAAGTTCACATATTTAGGTATAGTCTTTTCTACGGGAGGGTCTTCAGCAGAAGCACAAACTACTCTCTTCTGATCAAGCACAAAAAACATTTTTAAAATCAATAGATATTTGTATAAATTTACATTTATATCACAAACGATTAAGTTATATTTGTTTGATAAATTGATAACTCTAATTTTAAATCATGGATGTGAATTGTGGAGATTCATGCAAGCTATATCAATTGAAACAGTGAGTTACAGTTTTGTAAACATATTTTGGGTGTTAGAAAATATATTGGAATGTTTAAAGGGAATGTAGCGCCACAGCCAAACATCTTTATTATTGAGAGTTCTGAAATACTTGAATAAGGGTGAAAGAATTATCAAAATCGGATGATAAACAAAGAAGATATGATCATTTGAAGTTTCTGTTAAAACGGATATGGAAGCGGCCATTTTGAGAGCTATGACATCACGGTTCTAAATGACCATATATGGAATATTTATAAATATGAAAATTTACTGATTTATAGGGAAAAAATGACAGCAACTGTATGAAAAATATGTAATACTTAATGGCAATAATGATTTATATCACCAGTAAAAAAAAAAGCATTCATTTGAAGTGATTTTCTTCGTTTTAAATGATATTTATCAGTATTCCATATATGGTAATATGGAACTATGACGTCATAGTTCTAAAAATGGCGGCTCCCATATTTGTTTTAGAACAACCTTTAAATGGTCATATCTTTTTCGTTTATCATCCGATTTTGGTAATTCTTTCACCTTTTTCCAAGTTTTTCAAAACTCTCAGTATTAGAGTTTGTTTGGCTGTGGCGCTACATTCCCTTTAATATATTGTGAACTTGGCAGAACATCATTCATTACAAGAATATATTTTATAATATTAAATACTGGTTAAAATCATGAGAGTACATGATCGTAAATATGTGAAAGTAGTTTACAACATATGATCATTAATGACTGTGAAGTTTATCCTCTAAAAATGAACTGGGTTTCCCAGTTAAAACACTTACTGTCCTCTCTTGGATTTTATGATGCATGGTTACAACAAAGTGTTGGTAACTGTAATATATTTCTTGCAATAGTAAAGCAACAGTTAAATGAAACTTTTGTTCAAAATTGGCACAGTCTATTAGAAAACTCCGATAGTGCAATTGTTTATATACATATTGCACAATTTCAGTGTCAACCATATCTAGATAATATAAATGTTTTCAAACTGTGTCAAGCACTAACTATGTTACGTGTGTCATCTCATATGCTGCAAATTGAAGCGGGTAGATGGGTTAAACCCAATAGAATTCCTTTTAACAATAGAATATGTTTATTTTGCCATAAACTTCAAGAAATATAAAAAGATCGGACAGGGAAGATGAGTTCCATTTTGTGCTAGAAAGACAAACACACATAATGCTAAGGAAGGAATATATTCCTAAATATTTTTATGAGGCCAAATATGATCTTATTTCTGGAATTATTAAATTCGCAAAATAAGATATATATTCGCAAACTTTGTAAAATTCGCTAAATATATTTGTAATGTATATAATGTATGTAATATGTCATGGTTGTAAACTTATATGTCATGTTTGCAGACTTATGTACGTATTAATCATTATGATAAAAAGCATATTGACCATTTTGCTTAGAAACTTTTTAAAGTGGCACTGGTTTAATTGAACGATGTAGTTTCTTTTTGCAATTTTTAAGTTTAGTTGTATTGTTTTACAATTGTTACGTTACATACATGTGTTAACTATTTATATGAATATAAAATCCATAATATTAAAGATTAAGTAATCATTACTGTTCTAGTTTGTGGACCTTAAATTATTTTTAGGAGTATATATATATATATACTGAACCATTACCACGCACCGTTTATTTCTTTCGCATTGAATTTGATATAATGTTTAGTGTTTAACTTGTTCTTGTTTTACTTCAATATTTGGAATGAAAGACAACTTTCAAAAATATGGTATAACAAGAAAAAATACATTTATTTTAGCCATCAGACGAATACTGTTACTCAGTGTGTCTATCTCACTATTGGAGAGAAAAGTTTATATTAGCAGGATTTTATGACGGCTATTTTGACAATAAAACACGTTAAAAAAACATTTTTATTGACAAAATGCGATAACCTGTTGAAAATTACCTATCAACTGTTTTGATTTTACAATATGCAAACTTTTTAAGCCGAAATTAAGGTTAATTTCGTACCCATCCAACCCCGTTTTCGCTTCTTGTAGAAGGGGTTGAATGGGGTATGAAATGTAATGCTCGGAGCACTAATGTGTAGCACTAACATGAAATATGGATCAGATACGTATCCGAAAGTGATTAAAATTATTTCAAGAACAAACTGAAGCATATCCTCAGACTAGGGTTGCATCGATAAACTCACTAACAGTAGGTTGGTGCGTATATAATTACTTTATACTGCTTCTACTTTTACTTTAACGTCTAAATTTAAAATGAAAAAATAAATATTTAGTTTCTGATTCAGATTTACCCTTCTAGTTGTACGATAGCAAACTTCCTGAAATTATTGTACTGTTACTGTGAGTTTTTAATAGGATTTTTTGCAAAATTATTTAATCATGGTATCAATTTATGATTGTTATTTCGTAAAAGTGCCACATTTTGACCAAAGTTAACTTATTTGATGATTACGTTTTGAATTTTGTCCCTATTATTTGTTATAACAGCAAATATTTATATCTCAGTTTATTGCGACAGTATAAGTTCAGTCGTAGTTTTCGTTTCATAAACACACCTCATTCGGGTAGTAAAGAATCTTTTTTCTGAATTTGGTTGCACTTAGTGATACATTTTGCATGGAAAAATGCAACAAATCGTTTTACCACTGCATACATGTATGCTTATATGAAATATATTAAATCCTGGACATTTTTAAAATACTTTGTACCATAGCTCTAATGGTTTTCCTTTGTTCCTGCTTATGATATAATTTTCATAAACCTGAAGGCCTAAGCCTAGACCGTGCAATAACTGCCGGTATATTTCAGCCGTGCTATAACTGACAGATTTGGCAGTTATACCATGGTGTACCAAATGACCCTTTTTAAAGGGCATTCCTTTGCGAGTTAAATAACAGGAAATAGTGAAAACAAGAGTATCAACATTGATTTTTATTAAGGATAAATCAGCTTTTACATGAAATAATTGTTCGTTTTTTAAAATCCAATTTATATGAAATGATTGCTCGTTATAAACCGATAATCCTCGTAATTCAACATGTACCAAACACAAACATGATTTTCTTTGCAAGTAAAATCTGTTAATTGTGGAAACATACACAAAAAGAACATTTGATCAAACTTCTCTGAACCATAACACTGTCAGTCAGTTTCAAATGATTAATTCAAGATAATTATAGTTTATTCTTGAAAGTACACTATTTAAAGTCAAATAGTTTTTAAACTTTTAACACACTTTAAAACCATAAATGCAGATCAAAAGTTAAATGTACATCCCGTAAACTGAATATTTCTTGAAGTCGATGTAAAATCCTTAAGAAACGCAGGGATATCTGGCTCTTCATTTTCCTTGGAACCGGTCTGAGATTTGGTCCCGTGTAAGCTCGAAATATCATTCAATATCCCGTCGCTAGCGAGCTGAACATTCTGCTGAATGCTTTTAAGATCAGCTTTTTCAAGGTTTTCAATTTTAGAAACTTTACTAACATTTTGTTCACAGTTTTCCCTTTCGGAAACACTAGTTTCACTCACTGGGTTTAAGACAGTCTATGTCCGCTTGCGTACACTGTCAGATGGTCGTTTGTATTTACGAACAGCATTAACGGATATGTGACCGGTCCTGGACATGATTTCCTGTTCGTCAATGTTAGCGTCATACAAACTGGAAGCACATGTTCGTTTGCCGCTGTGATTGGTAAAGTTACCTTTAATATCTCCGAGTTTAGCTATCCGTTTCATGAATTTATTCAACTTCTTGACGCCGACCGGTTGATCCGAATATCTGACGGATTCTCCGTCCAGAGACCGTCGGTAGAATCAGCCTTCATTTCCTAACGCCTGTAGATACAACTCGAAAAATGTTGCCAGGCAACGGGGTCCTGAAAGAAGAACACACCGATTTAGTATAAACTGTAAACGGGTTGTAACTGTACGGTTACAACTACAGATCAGATGCTTCACAAGTCCGCAATACTATCAGTCTTGAAAATTCAGTACAATTACAGTCAAACCTGTATTAAGAGATCACTAAAGGGGAGAGAAAAATAGTCTCTAAACACAGGTGGTCTCTTAATACAGTTGCATTTTAATTTAAAACAATACAATTGGAAATTGAAACGGTGTTCTCTTAAAGCAGATGGTCTCTTAATAGAAGTGGTCTCTTGACCAGGTTTGATTGTATAAGGTAACATGCATGATGTGACTGTACACTAAACGAAACTCGTATCTTTTAAATGGAATGTACAATTGTGACGAAATATCATTTGAAAATTCATCAAATTGAATATATTTTTAACAGATTTATCAAATAAAATTGAAAAAAATATCAATTTGATAATCAGACCACATTCTGTCACCGCTTTAAAGAACGTGTTAAAACTTTCAGGAGCAAATTATGGTGTATTTTTTTTATCTATATTCCTTTGAAAGGGACACACGGCAATCTTGATTACATTTTGTTTAAAACTCGCGGCGTCCCGTTAGACTTTTCGAGATAACATGCATTTTGAAATAATATTAATTGTAAGAATAGTTCAGAGAAAACATTGTGTTTGCATATTACTGGTAATTATATTGCACCAATAATAAAAGAATCGAGGTTGCGACTTTTGTGTAATAAATGTGACAGTTAAGTAAATGTGACATTTAAGATAACTTACCGTCTTCACAATAATGTTTAATATCCTTGTTTGTAAGACCCATTTGTCCAAGTCCTCCTTTAAATGTTTTACAATTCCTGCCCACAAAACGTATGTATCTTCCGGAAGAATCTCTACCCACGTGAAACTGGCTACAGTCCAGGTTTTTGTGTTCGTCCCTGCCCAGTAATCCAAACAGTTTACATGAATAAAAGAATACTGTATAGTGTAATGTTTGCGAGTCTTTCATACCAAACACTTCTTGTTCCCAAAACTTATTCTCGTCATCAAATGACAAAGGGTCAGCTTGACGGGGTTCGGTCAAAATACCTCTTTCTAGCAAGTCTTTCATCAGACTATCTAGTGTTTGTCGAAACTCGGCAAATTCCGGGTCTTTTTCGTCCAAAACGTTTTTGTCGTAAATTTTTACGCAAATGCCTTAAAAGTCCACAGATAATGGCATACACTGATTTGCCGGTATATTCCGTGCCTTTATGGGTACGAATTTCCAAAATAAATCTTTGCAACCAATACGACATTGCAGATTTATCCATTGATAACAGATCAGGTATAGTGTCCATTCTCGCGTTTCGCCAACTTTCGAATATATTAACTGACCACGTATTACTTTTTAATGTATTTCTGTTCTTTTTCGATTTATTCAACTGTTCAATCTTGTTTTCTGTGACTGGAGGTGCGAATCTGGAAGCGTTATCCGATTTCACGCGAGTATTATCAGGCTGCGCTTTCACGTCATCGGTAGAGGATTCGATGCCCGACACAGCTGCTGGTATTGCCTCGGTTGCCGACCCCACATTTGCCTTTTCATCTTCCGAAAAAAATGTATTTATGTTGAATCCAATGTCAAACGAAATATCGCCTAAAGGCATATCTAAAAAATCCATTTCAAGCAAATCTACAGCTTGCGATATTTGAATATTTTCATCACTGTCATTCAATGCTTTCAATTCCAAAAATTCAGTTTCTAAATTCGCCGCTATCTGGCTCAAAATTAAATCATCTCCGTCATCCATTTCGACTGCAGTTCAACACAAAAATAAATTTCTGTGTAAATGTTGTTGCCAAAAACGCGCGAATCGACTACACATTACCAAATATGGAAACACGACTCCACATTACCAAATATGGAAAAAACACAGCACTCTTTGACATTGGATTTGCGCAATAATATGAAAGGGGGATTGGCTGCAACAATATAAATACATGCGTCCATGCACATAACGCGTGATCATGTTATTTCTTGATTGGTCGAGCCTTTTTAAACTGAAAAATGCAAAGCCCTAAAGACTTCTTGCACATGCGTAGTTGGGTAAATGACTAAGGTACAAAACAGTTATAACACATTTTTCTCGTATATACGATTTATACTGCACTCTCGGGCCTGCTGCCCTCGAGAAGCAGTATAAAGCGCATATACTCGAAAAAGTGTGCTATAAATATTACATAAAATATATGAGCTTAGAAAATTGACATTTACAGAGAAAATGATTCTTTACTACCGATGATTATATACACCCCAAAGCACGGTATATTTATTTTCATATCATTTTTAAAAGTTATACAGGCAAAAACAATCATGTTACGTTATAACTATTTCAGTATAAAAAAGAGTATGATAAAATTAAGTTCGTATGTTCATTTAGGCATTAAATACATTTAATATTGTGGCTTAATTATCAACGTTATGTTTTCTTTATGTAAACCAGGCTATTTTTATTAAAACCTCATTTTTGTTTTGTTTTTAACTGCTTTACTATATACTATTTTACTGTATACTTTTAAATTGATATATATGTCTGATAATAGCTCTTTGAGCTAATGATATATATGTTTGTTAAGTCAGACTTTGTTATTCTTGTGTTTTGTATTGGAAACATATTAACTATTATTATATAACCTATAAATAGACGCGTTTTCATTGGCTAAAAAGTAATTTTTTAGAAAAAATATCTAGCGATATTGACCTGTTTTTTTGATATTGACCTGTTTTTTTGATATTGACCTGTTTTATATAATTGTTTTTTTGATATTGACCTGTTTTATATAATTGTAAATTGAGGGTTATATAATAAAACAGTTATGGACTTTTCAGCTGTTATACATGATGTTGATATGTACCAAAAAATCATTATTGACCTCGGCTATCGCCTCGGTCAATAATGATTTTTTTGGTGCATATCACATCATGTATAACAGCTGAAAAGTCCATAATTGTATAATATGTATCTATAATAGTTTATTAATTGGTACATGCAGCTAATATTTAAGTTATAAATTAAACAGGACTATATTTTTATGTATTTTATGTTAATTTTGACAATCAGGTGTACTGCATATTTTACAAAATTCAAAGTCAACACACCTTAGTTACAAGTAATAGATAGACTCTGTTTTGTAGCATGGTGTACTTAGTAACACTGTGACGTCATATTGATCGTACTCTAAATTCCAATATCTGGTAGTTGTAATACGGTATAGCAACGCCCCTTTAGTTACCCTAAATTAAACGATTTAATGCTCTGCATTCATCAAAGGAAATGTCACCGACCATGCTACAATACCTTAGTTAAAATGCCTTACTCGAAAACACAATTCTGAGCATTTTATTAAACGTTATTCTTTCTTTCAGCAACATAAGACCCTAGGGATTGTCTTTGAAAGAAAATGTCGGTGTGACCACAAATCCATCCGATTAAAAAACGACACATCAAGTCGTTCATTGACCACAACATTAATGATTGTAAAGAGTGGAGGATTATCTAATAAAGTAATTTGATATTCTAATAAACGGTATTATTGCATACGCACTTACAAGCTCCATTTACTATCAGTGTAACAGAAAACTCAATATTCGCTCATATTGACGTGTAGTAAAGTCATATTGGGTGTCTTATGTATACTTGTTCGTGATTGGTGCAATTTTCTGTTCATGTCAGGGAAAGTATCACTACTGCAAATCAAAACCATTAAAATACCATTCAAATGCCATGAAAACATCATGAACATCATCAAAACCATTAAATATAGCCATTACTTAGTGTTTTAAATATGTAATGGCAATTCTGTTCTATACCATTTTAATGATGTTCTGTACCATTAATAATGAATTAATGGTCATTAATAATGAACGATTATTTTCCCATTAAAAACACATTTACCACTTGTGGCATTTACTTTGAGACATCAACAAATTAATGCCCCATTAATTTATATTTCACTTGAAATAATGCCAATTACTTGTAACAGTAATGGCCATTAACTGTTACTGTGTTTATTTTTAATGTCCATTATAATATGATGAACATTAATTTTTTTAACAACTTTAGACTGACCATTAATTTAAAAATAAAATGACTGGCCATTAATTGAATTTCTTATAGCAAAGTAAACAGACATGAAATATCAGTAAAATTCAGAATGAAGTTCATAGGCATTACATGTAATATTTTTCATGTACATGTATCATATATGAATGTTACACTTCCCTGCATTAATTAAGTGGCTAGAGACATCATACATGTATATTTAGTGCAGATTGAGGAAAATCTGAGCAGTAACCTTCGAAGATTAGTAGCCGGAAGTGAACACTACACATGTCTTTGCAATTGGCATTTGAATCGAAATACATTCATGTACGACCATCTAAAATTCAGGTTTATCATGTTAGGATGAAGGCTACAAATCTTTTTTTTGCCATGACTTCCATTACGTGTTTCAAATTGACCAGAATTTTATTTAGGACCAACCAGATATCATGATCATATTCTTTGAAGTTTGAGAAAATGGGGAGAAGGTGCTACAAATAAAAGTTTATGGGCAGACGAACAACGTGTCAACGCATAAGCTCCGCTGATCTAGATCAATATAGCTAACAAGAGCACTGCCTAGCGGTGCATATACGTCCATCGTTGGCAAGGTTAAGTTACAGGTTAAACAAATGTTCACATAACACTTGTGTCACATGACGTGCGCTTATTTCAGGAAAGACAATTAAACTATAAAGTTTGAATACAGGGGGTGCAATCCTTCATAAATTATGGAGCAGATGCTTTTTTGTGTAGCCTTTTCGAAAAACAAATGCAATACATAGGGATAACTTTGTCGTCCGTCAGTCCGTCCGTCCGTTGGCTGTAACTTTATCAGTTCTTCATGTTTCTTCATCACATTCTCAATATATACTCATCATTTCAACATCGACATGAACTAACTAAAATATAAAGGTCAAGGTCAAACTGAAGGCCATTTTAATGGGTTAAATACTCTTTTTTTTCTTCACGAAAACTTAGTCGGCTCAGGTTGTCAAGGTCATTTATCTGGGTCCAAAAAACATTGTCAAAGCGCCGACAGGTGACACACGTGTTCCGAGGAACACCGATATAGTTTAAATTGTTAAAAGTTTATGAAAAGGGGCATAACTCTGCATTAGATAATTGATAAGGAAGAACTGTATAAATCTCATGACCATAGTTCAATAATTTGCCAAGTTATAAGCCAGATTATGTTGCAGGTTAAAGTTTTATGAAAATGGGCATAACTTTGCCCAAATGAAAGTCGGAGTTATTGGACATGTCAATGACATTGAATATTTAATAAGGAAGCACTGTATACATTTGTATGACCATAGCCAATATGTGCAAAGTTATGATCCAGGTTAGATTGCAGGTTAAAGTTGTATGAAATGGGGCACAACTCTACCGAATTGAAAGTCAGATCTAGTTATTGGACATTTGTAAGAACATTCCTTAACATGAAAAACATAGGCCAAATACTTTCCAAGTTATGCCAGTTTGCGAGTTACGAACTTGGTTAAGTTGCAGGTTAAAGTTTTATATAAAAGGGCCTAACTTTGCAAAAATGGAAGTCAGAGTTATAACTCTGCAAAACAGGAAGTCAGAGTTATTGGGCATGGGTAACAAAATTTCTTGGGGTAAAATGAATATGTGTGCGAAGTTTCATGAACATAGGTCAAATAGTTTGGAAGTTATGGCCAGTTATGAGCTTGGTTGGGCTGCAGGTTTAGGTTTTATAAAAAAAGGCATAACTCAGACAAAATGAAAATGTGTGGGAAGTTTCAGGAACAAAGGTCACACCATTTTCAAGTTATGGCCGAGGTTATGCTGCAGGTTAAAGTATGACAGACGACAGATGACGGGCAAAGTAATCCCTACGTATTTGCCATGCTACACAGGCGACACAAACTATATGAACCAGGGAGTTATTGGCATTTATCAGATGTATTCATTGTACTTTGCTGAAGATGTGTGCAAAATTGCATTGTTGTAGACCATACACTTTGAAAGTTATTAGCCAAAATATGTTAAGTAACAGTTAACGGACAGACGAACAGACAACGCCACAACAACGCCCCAGTGGGCTTATAAAAACAGATACAAATAATATTTGTCTATCTCGATCCTATTTTAATATCATATTCTTACAATATGATTATTACTTCTGTAAGGCAATCGGGCATTTGACTACTAATTTAGTAATTTTCTGGAATTAGGTAGGCACCGATCCATTTACCAAATTTGAGCTATTTTTTCATTTTCAACTGAGAACCATGTACATATGTTCCTGTATGTAAATGCACACTATACACAACCAATGTATCTACATTTACTGTACAATAAAATGTATATGTACATATTTCTTTTATATTTCAAATATTTAAAATATCTAGAAATGTTTGTGTCTTCATTTTATACCTTATTCAATGAGATTATCCTATCTTTTTGGCGGGAAAATGGCACCATGAACTGTAGACTGTAGCTTGTCTTTGCACCATTTAATGATTAAAAGTAAGTGTTGTGATTTTACCAACATTACGTATTGTATCAAAACATCTTACACATTTAGTAGTTGTTTTTGAAAAGGGGAATTTATAATGTAGTCATTAGAAACAGTATTTTAAAATGAAACCCCTATTGTCATCTGTTTTCGCGGATACTTTTTTGTTGTTGATAATAGAAAAATAACTTTCAGCACTGCAGATATTATTTGATTCCAATATCATATGCAACATTTCACCAAGTATATTATTAGGCCTTCAGTAGTGTAGACTGAAGGTTACATTTGTGAATTGTTCTTGAGCTGTCAAGTAGGTTAAATTAGTGAATTGTTCTTCATTAAAGGTCACTTTTTCTATTTATAGAAAATTGCTTTCCACTCAATAACTTTTTCCCTTGAGCGATTTTAACAAAAGGTATTGCTTATGAAACGAATATTTGGGATATTGTTATTCGATCATAATAACTTGAATATTTAATATGAAATAGGTTTCTGTCTGATTCTGTGTCCTATATGTACGTATATAACCAGTTACTGGTCTACCTAATAGATATCTGAACCATGACATCAGAGTGTAGATAGATACGTATATTAATAAAGTCCTGGTAACATATTCCCCTCATCCCCAAATATCCAAAGAGAAGGAGAATCGCGTGTTATGAAAATCTGAGTTTATCTAGTTCAGACTGAATCGCGAAATGTCACAGAGCTAGAATAATGTGCAGCAGAACCGGGCCGAGGCTCGAACCCGGGACTTTCGGACTGCCGTTCCGATACTCTACTGTTAAATATCTATGAACCATGAGAAGCATACTTATACAACAGTAGCCAGCTTCCATAAGATTCCCACCGATGCGTTATCAATGGTTTATGACATCAAAAATAAGCGGATTGTCGGAAAAGATTGTTTGACGTTTAAGCTATTTTTCGAATCAGGTTTTCAAATTGTTTGTTAAATTGTACATAAATTGATATATAGCTGTTGTCTATAGACAAATGATAGACTAAAATCATTATAATTCTGTATATTTGAGAATAAAATAGTGTTTAACATAAAACGTTTAGGGTCACTTGTAATGGCTTAGATGTTGTAGTTATCCTTTACCCAAACCATAAATAATCAATATATGGTCCTGAAATTGGGAAGTTATTGAGCAAATTTATGTTCGAGATACCCAATATGATGTGTGTGTGTGTACGTGTACAATCAGGGTGAATTAATAGCGGTCCCTGTATTGAAAAAAGAACAGCTAAAACAAAAAACAAAACATAAAAAATATGTTACAGTTGTATTACATTATTTTAATACAATTTGATAACAATGCCAGTATTAGGATGAACATATATCCGTACAGTACGTTTTAAACACACGGTAATACTGGTTCTTTAAAAAACTAATTTTTGAACATTATCTTGGGGGAAATGAAAATGATGGAGTATGAATGCATAAAACCTTTGACAAAAAAACAACAGTAGAGTCTATTGTGTTCCATATGAATAGCCTACGTATTATATGTTTGGATGATTTGGTTTACATGATTGCTGATTACGTGAATCCACCACAGGCAAATACACCGCTTTCATGCTATTTAGAGTGTCGTTGAGAGTTTAATAAGTACATCAGAGAATCCAATTTATTTTTTAAGTAATCGACTTTAAGACGAGTTACCAGCATTATCTTATAGATTATTAATGCCCAGGGCCCGTATTAATAAAGCAACTAGTTATTTAAATAGAACATATTACCTCAGTCAAAACTTCAGATGTTTGCATATTTTCAAATATCCTTATTAAACTCTCAGCGGCACAATATATAGCATTCATTTTAAGATACATGTTTAGCTGTGGGCATTATAAAAATATAAAGAAGATGTCTTGAAACATTAGAGATAATGCTAAGAAGCTTTATGAATACGGATCAAAGTGTATGTAATGCAAAGTTAAGTCATAAACAACCACAATCAAAGGAAAGCGGATATATTCCTTTCTGGACATAATTTATCTATATTTTTTACTTTCTATAATTGTGAAATAATAGTACCTGTAATTCCTTAATTTAAAAATTTCTATTGTTGGCGACATGTATTTCATTTGTTATTGAGAATATTTATATACTGTTATCTGTTATCCACAATAGGTATGGAGTGACCTATGGTAAAATTGATGTTATTTACTCTTATTTTTTTTTAATATGTTTTTTTAAATCTTTGTTGTCTGTTATCATCACATTCAATTTGATGTAATCCTGTTATGAGACACTCCCTTGACGCTCCTCATTTTAAAATATAGAAATTGTGAACATGTAAAACAGTTAAATAAGAGTTGACTTAAAGAGTCATAAAATTGACCATTTAAACTTCATATGTTTTAATACTTATCAATTTAGGAACGCAATACATTATCAAATGAACGTTTATTGTCAAGATACATTTACATAAATGCCAACGACGATTTTCGCTAAATTTACTAACCTTGACCCAAACAACTCCTTTTATATTTCTGAACGCAACAGACGTGAGCTATTGTTTACATTAGTTTTCAGGTAAATGATGGTATTCAAAACCGTTACACGATAAATAAATTGCATGGTTATATGCTTATGTTTAGTTGTATTTTGGCTCTTAAAGAATAGTGATAATTACTCCCTATAGGCTTGCAATGATCAATTTCCTTACGCTGGCAAATATACCACTGAAACTATGTCCGTGCCATTTACGGAAATAGACGCGGCTGTTCGGGGTCGCACGATTATGTCCTGAACAGCCTCGTCAATTTCCGTTAGCGCTAATCCAGGTAACCGCAATGTTGATTGTTGTAAATATTTTTATCTGTGTGTATTTCGAGCTGCCATTGAAAATATAAACCTCGTGATGTTTCTACACCTCTTTATATAGTTTTCTTTGCATTTTGTGTTTTTTATAATGCTATATACATATTCAAGACAATAGACTACTTGTATACGACAATAGACTACTTATTTTATAATCTCATTTGTAGTTTTTATCAGATCGTCAACCTATTGAATTGATATATTGTTTCATTCATTTTTGCTCGATTCTTTCATGTGATATCATGGGAGTTCGCTTGCAATCGCGTAGCTAGGCCAAGTTTGATAACCAGCCAGATTGCACCCATACTACCAGAGTTATGGCCCTTGGAGTGCGGTATTCATCACCTTCAGTAATAGTTCTAGTTCACCGATTGCAATGAGTTCAATTCAAGAAGTTGTACATCAAATTCTGACTTAACTCCGTTTAGTATTAGCAGGACAATGTTCACCACAGTGATCAAAGGACTAGATCTGTCAGGGTTACTTTCAAATATGACATAATTATATTGATATGTATTTAACTCTTCAATAAAGTGCTAGTTATAAGAATGGTACCTAGGCAACACCCGTCTACCCTGTGTATGTGCAAGTAATGATGGCCATTACTTTTTAATAGTATTTAAATTAATGGGCACTTATTTGAAAGTAATGGCCATTATTCACAGAGAGACTTTGCTGAGTAATGACCATTATCAGCAGTCTAGTAATGGCCGTTAATCATACTATTTCATATGCATTATTTTTGTACTAACACATTAAAATGCATTCCAAGATGTTAATGGGACCATTATTGAAGGCGCTTCTCATTAATTTTGTAATTTTTAATGGGTGTAAATAATGGCCTTCATTTTCCCTCAAATCATTTTATGGACATTATTTGTATGTGGCTTGTGCCATTATTTACAGTAATGGGCATTAACTTACTGGATGCCATTAATATTGGGCCATTATAAGTGCCATAAATAATGGGGTCCCTTACATGGAATATATAGTAACAATTTCCATTGAAAACTACATTATTAATGGGAATTCTAATGGCATTATAGTCTTGGCATGCTTGGTGGTGGACCCTTTTACAGTTCACCACTATGCTTTCCTCTTCAATTGTACGATGACCGGACAGGCTGTGGACCCTGTGATGACGCCTACCTAAAGCCCATTGGGACGGTGGCGTTTGATGTTTGTCCATGATCTTTCTTGTCGTGCCCTTAATGGTTTATTCTCTTACTGCTCTGGCTTCTGCAAAGTCACTGAGTACCTTCATTGTGGCTTTCTAGGCTATTGTTTTTTTTTGTATTATATTTACACGAGCATATTTATGTTTTACTTGTATTGCCTATTGATGCTGCCTTGTTGGTTAGAGATTAGATCATGGCGGGGATTTCTTTATTTACACTGTCCTGTTTTAATGGGATGACAGTAGGGTAAGTGTGAGGTTTGGTGCACCCTAGAACCGGTTTAAACCCCCAGTGGCCTACTTTGCCACTGACCGTTCCAAGGCGGTAGCCCTATTGTCAACCCTTTTTGTGTTTGTGATGTCGTTTGCATCTATTATTGCTTTTGCCTTCTTGTTTGTCTGTTTGCGTGTTTGTTTCTGTGTTTTGTGGTTTACTGTCCTCCTTGAATGCTACCTTCCCTGTCCGATCTTTTTATATTTCTTTGGGTAAGTAATGGCCATTTAATGGGCATCTAAACCAGTAGACTAAGTCACGTAATGTCTAAAGTCGCGCAATATTGTTAGGCGGAAGAACTCGTGCAATACAAATCGAATAACGTATAAATACTTTGCTGCCTGTATTCTTTATACTTTACAGTATAAAATGGGGTTTTGACGTCAATCACCTGGGCCCGTTTTCATAAAGCAACTTAAGAAGATAATATTACTTATGTCAAAATTTAAAATTTTCACATATTTTTTAATATCCTTATTAACTTCTCAGCGACACGACAGAGCATTTATTTTAAAATAATGTTTAAGCTGCGTGTTTTATTAATCTATAGCATTATTAAACATATAAAGAATATGTTTTAAAAAGATAGAAAAGATGTTTAACAAATTGATAAATGTTGCCTTAGATATTGCTAAGAAGATTTATGAATACAGACTCTGGGCCCTCTAAATTTGAACAGGAAATATCGTAATGTCGATTGTTGGGTTAGGTTACTCAAGGAGCATCCGGTCATAAATGTATATGATATTGCCTGTGCAAATTGTTATGTCTGTCTGACACAGGATATTATGTAAATTAAAGAATTTGAATCGCGTGCTCATAAATCACAGTTATATTGCATTACGTGATCCGAGTATTAACTTTCATACCCCATCCATTACGTGATCCGAGTATTAACTTTCATACCCCATCCATTACGTGGTCCGAGTATTAACTTTCATACCCCATCCATTACGTGATCCAAGTATTAACTTTCATACCCCATCCATTACGTGATCCGAGTATTAACTTTCATACCCCATCCATTACGTGGTCCGAGTATTAACTTTCATACCCCATCCAACCCCATCTCAAAGAAGCGAAATCGGGGTTTGGGGTATGAAATTAAACCATAATTTTGGCTTCAAAAGTTTGCATATTGTAAAATCAAAATATTTAATAGGTAGTTTTAAAACAGGTTATCGCATTTTTTTAGTAAACTTTTTTTAAACATGTTTTATTGTCGAAATATCCATTATAAAATCGTGCTAATATAAGCTTTGCATCGCTTAATAGAATTAAGGCGGACCACGTAAAAGCGAAAGGATTGGCTGTGGGTATGAAATAAAACTTTAACGGCTTATAACGTTTGCATATTGTAAAATTAAAATATTTAATAGGTAATTTTAAACAGGTTATCACATTGTTTTTAGTACAAACTGTTTTTAAACGTGGTTTATTGTCAAAATAGCCGTTATACAATCCTGTTAATATAAGTTTTCCCATCACTTAATGGAATTAAGGCGGGACCACGTAATGGTCATCAGATAGAAAGGGTGAGATAATGAAATATTAAAAACAGACTATCCCTGCTTTAAACAGTTACTTTATTAAATAAACACCTCAGAAATCGTCAAACAATCTGCCGACTATTTATATCCTTTTAACAAATGTGTACTTCAGGCAACGTTTCCGACTATTGTCAGTATTAACTTCAGTATAATGTTAAAAGAAACATTGTAAAAATATTGGATGCATTTTATTAAATATAATAAAAATATATATTGTAAGAGGATAAACATTATTGTGTTGGTCTATACAAAACATTACATTAGATTATTTGGACAATCGTGAATAAATACACAAGGAAAGACATCAAATTAAATTAAATTAAAGGGATACTTACCAATTTTGAATAAAGGGACACTTACCAGTACCATTTGGACTTTATTCTTAAGTCGGATTTTAAAGAATTCTTGAATCTAATTTATGTGTATTCTGTAAATGAATACTATTCTTTGTTGTATTTGAATACATTTATTGATAATATTTAAAAAAAATAGGTTGTTGTTGGCTTTGCACTTCCTTTCTTCTTACATTTTAATAATATC